>JAHHUM010002435.1:0-227892 GCA_036173005.1 Crenichthys baileyi
ACAAAAAAAACTGAGGAAGTGAAAGAAGCAAACTGCATTAGGCATAAAAACACTAGACAGAGGGGTTAACATCAGATTTTACTCCTCTAACCCCTACATGTCTGATTCATCTCCCCTGTTGGTTTTACAGCCATTCACACCTTAAGATGAAAAAAAAACTCATGTTGGCAGTGTCAGGTGACATGGTTACGACTTAAAACAGGAGTTGGGACTTTTTAAATTAAAATGCCACAAATTTGGACTACTAGTTGAGGAGCTCACGACCATTGACCATGTAAAAAAGATTTGTGTCAAAACAGGAGCGCACATGTGAGTCATAACAGTTCAAGTAACAGAGAGCATTGTGTTATCTTTTATCTTCTGTCTGTGCTTATTTTTGAGAACTTCACTGCGACACTTTTACGGGCTCATTATTAGGTACAGTTTGCTTCTTTTCATAAAGCATGACTCAGTTGTAATTCAGTTAAGCCTCTTTAATTAAATAAGCTTGAATTAAATAATAAAAGAGCTACTTTTCACAACAAATGCTACTGATCTTGTTCTAAACCAAGGGATTCGGGTTCAATTACAGTGGGTCTTGATGAAGCACTTCTTATAGCTTAGGTTCATCTCTAAAGTCGATTTAAATGTTCAAGAACAGGAAATGAATGCATACATGAGGTATTCAGAGGAAGCCCAACATGGAACTAGAAAAAATAAATAAATAAAAATAAAAGATAATAAATTTAGCTTTAATTGAGTAAAACATTATTTTTCTGCTGTTTTTGCTGCTGATTTAAGCTATGAAGGTGCATGTAAACATGTTCAATTCAGGAAGAGAACAATGGCTGTGGGACTTGCATGTCTTTGCTCAGAGTTAGATGAAACTATAACAGCTGCAGATTATAGTTTAGTAATGTATGAATCTTTATTTCCTGGATAGGAAGTGAAACCTAGAAGAGCAATTATCTGTTTTGTAGAGAGACCAAGTAGAAGTGTTGCATGCAACTATAGGGTAATATTCTAGTTATTTATTATTTACTTACTTTACTAGACTAGTAAAGTCATGTGACTGACTTGCCTGATTAGACTTTCATCATTGTCTGAAAAAGTCCGTATTTCAAACACATTAAAAGGTGAATAATTTTCTAATTCACTACAGTTTTATGTGACAACTGAGTCTAACAATTTCCTTTTGAAATGTTTAAAGTAAAACATTCATTTAACAATGACCAACATTTCTCAGACTAGCTCTAAAAGCCAGAATTAGGGAGAGAAAAAGTAGACTATAAGTTATTATTGTCATAAATCTAGGAAGTTTTGACCCATATACAGGATCCAGGTCTCAACAATAAAAAGGGCTTATTTACAGGAAGCAATAATAAGACACAAACCAGGGTGGTTGGATTAATGGCTTCTGGGGCATCTGAAGAAGGTCAATTAGATCATGGAAGTAGATGATTATCAATGATTTTCTTCTTCACATAATGGATGAACCTTGATGTTCAACGCACAGTCAATACCTTTTCACTGTGTGGAACCCGCCACAAAAATGCTCACCGTGGAAACCTGGTCTGTCAGAGGTCTGTGAGTTCAGCTGCAGACAGGGATGAACTTTTTGATCAGATGGTGACCAAAACGGGTGCACCTCTGCAGATGTAGCATAAAACAAAATCAGCGGTATCTCCATGAACCCTGTATATAGATCACAAGAAAAAGACCTGATCATGAAATAAAAATTATAAACTGTTTAATACACTTATCTAATAAAAATGAGCATCCATAAAACTCGTCTTCTATACAAGGGACAACACAGAGTAGTGCATAATTAAGTGGAAAGAAAATAAAACATGATTCAAAACATTGTTTTTACAAGAAATAATCTGAAAAGTGTGGTGTGCATTTGTATTCAGCCCAGATGCCCCTAAATAAAATCCAGTGCAACCAGCCTATGAGGTTTGTTACACAGCATTAGTGAACAAACAGCTTCATAACTCATAGAAGGTCCAGCAAACATGGAAGGAGGTGTCCAAGTTATATGAGACAAAAACTGAAAATGCTTCCCTAAATGTAAAACTCACAGGTACATGACACTGAACACTCACAACCAACCCTTTGCAGAGGTAAAAGGGGTAAAGATAATAAAATGTTGGTCATTTTAACTCAAGGCAAGAATAACTATAACAAACAGGCAACATGTTGTAGTATGAAGACATGGACATCAAGTGGGTAGACATGGAAAAAAACACTCAGAAACTGCAGCTTTGGATGTGTAAAAAATGTTGATGGATTCAGCCAAAAATCTCACTTATATTCCAAAATGTTAGAGTTTAGAGAAGAAAATCACATGGGGTTAGCTTTTTTAAATCTCTATTCAAATGAGTAACCAGTGTCAGATGAAATGACATCGTTCATTATTAATAGACTTCTGTTTCATCTTAGACATAAAGACAATCAGAAGACAGTTAAAGTGACTAATAGTAGGTGAATAAATAATGCTGTTTCCTTTAACAGCAATGACTGACAGGAACAAAGGAGAGGTGACACAAGTGTTAGGGGGAGGAGGTGCCAGGGTGGTGGGCTAATCTGTGACCACTGCCTGTGATGTTCAGACAAGCTGCTTGCATGTCCTGCCCCATCAACCCCCCTTACCTTGGTCAGGTATAAATGTGTCATTTCCACTAACTTTGCTCCACGCATGCAGAGGACACAGCTTGTAGTCAGCAATGAAGAGCTGCTCATTCCTCCTCCTGTGCATCTTGCTGGCATGTTCTGGTGAGGCTTCTCCAAACACTTTTTTTGCTCGAAATACATTAGTTGCTCAAATATCTACAGGTGATCTGTTTAACCTTTTCACAGTCTGGACGCTGCAGGGAAGAAGTCTGCGGGTCACGATTGATGATGACGAGCTGGGAGAACCCTTCGTAGAGGCACAAGGGGTATGGGTTAAAAAATTAACAAAATGCAAAAAGTTATCAAAGTTTCTAGAGTAAATTTCTATCTGTATGTTTTTTCTTTCATTCTTCTGTCTATTGTATCTCTTGATGTTCTTTCAATCTGTACATTTTAATGCATCAGACTAAAACTTAAAGGGGCATTTTTTTCTGAGCATGAGATTCTGTTATCATGAAACTGCTTCAGTTGTGTGTCAAATGTTTCCATTTACTGAACAATTAAAGATAATTTACATGAAACCCTGAACTAATTATGTGAGGTAAAATGCATTTAATGATGGAGTTATGATTAAATTCTTATTTTGAGGACGTTTTTAACTTTTTTTTAGCTTCCAGGGATTTGCTGGGGATGCCAGTGGGCTTTGAACAAGGTGAAAAAAATGATTGGATCAAACACCACTGCAGAGGTAAAATGTTCAACACCAGTGCCTGCAACAACATCCCAGCAGCCGTGTGAGGAGAAGGCTCTCATGTCATTTTTGTTTCTGCAGGCCATTCAGTCAAAGCTGAAAGTCGTCTGCAATGAGCTCGGACTCCTAAAATCAAAGTGCCACAAGTTTGTGAACAAGTATCTTGGAGTCCTGATTGAGGAGCTGACGACCACCGACGATGTGAGAACGATCTGTGTCAACACAAGAGCGTGCAAGTGAGTCACTGCAGATCATCTAACAGAGGGCATTCTGGGATCTAGGTTTTAACTGCAACACTTCATTTTGCTCATTTTTGTTTATCTCTTTAGGCCAAAGGAGCAGTTGGACCTGATCTTCTATCCAAACAAAGAAGAATCCCGACGCATCGTGAACAGTGAAGGCCCTTGACATCCTGTGCTGAGATGAAGACCAGAAACTTAAATGTTGCTTTTATTTAAAGGACTAACACTCTCCGCAGCTGCACACATGTAAACAGCAAATGATCAAACATCTTTAGCTTCATTTTACTCAAGGGTGTCATGTTTTATTTTCATGTCCATTTTGTGGACTGCTAAAAAATATTTTTCTGAAATAAACCTGACAGTCGCTTTAGTTTGACATCATTGCGTCCATTTCTCACTGAGTCACTGATGAAGAGAAAAGTTCACCCTCTCAAACTTATTCTGAGGTCTTTGGTGGTAGATAAAACGGTTATTATTTCTTATTTGAGAAATCAGTCGCCTCTGGCAGAGGATGACATACGGACAGATCACCTGAGCAGTTTGCTACTGGACCACATGTAAACAGCTGCAGATATACAGAGCAAATAACACAGGCTGCAACATCTTTACCAAGTGACTATGAGCTAATTTAAAGGAACAATTTCGTTTCTTTTTTTGTCCTCTGACTATGCACACACTTACACCTTTTCAGCTGTTTGCTAACAAACATCCAATCAGCCAATCACATGACAGCAACTCAATTTAGGCACGAAGATGATTTGCTGAAATGCAAACCATGTAGACGAGTGGTTCTCAAGCCTGGTCATAATTCACTTTCATGTTTATTATCAGAAATGCTTAGCTAATAAATTATGAAATATTTATACCTTTAACATTATCTTTTAAAACAGATTAGTCTTGGGCTGTACCATTTTATAAAAATCCAAACTTCCATAAAAATGTTAATATTTCTGTCAGCAAACAGGACATCAAACATTCTGCTGTAATACTTTTCTGCTTGTCCCTGTAAACAGTGATAAATATATAATTATGGAATATAACAGAAGAATGAAGACCCATGAATAGAATAACAATGGAATAAAAATGCAGACAAAAGGAATTACAGGGACCTTAATTTCTTTTTAACTTTAATTTCAGTTATTTAGTCCATGAAAGACAAACAAAACAACAAAGACAAGGCATAAACAAATCCATGTAAGTATTTACAGACTACCTCAACAACACAGACCCATCATTACAAGAGCTGGCTCAAAGGATCGCCCATCATCAGTGAAACATGCCTTCTCATGATGATGCTGCTGCTGCAGAGAGCAGAAACCTGGCGTTTCGGTTCACAAAGTGTCCATCTAGGAGACGCCTGTCCCAACTCTGCTTTAAGACGTCTCTGTCCAGCTTGTTTAAGCCCTGGGAGCAAAGACGGAGATCCTGCACCAGTTCTGACAAACCCTCCAGTTCTTCGCTGTCCCAAGGCCCAGACACCTGACAACCTGATTGAGGAACAATGGGACAATTAAAGCTTTGATGAGATACTTCTGCTGTTTTTCCTCCACTAATTGATGTTTGATATTTCTCTAATTTTTATTTTACAGACTCTCCATCCTTCTACCTTCAGTTGCAAAATTAACAGGCTTTACATTTAATCCCAAAATGCTCTCTGGCTGTTTAAAGCGCTGCTCTTCTTTGCTCTACTTTTATTTTAAAATGGGAAATATCTGAGTGTCTCAATATCAGTGACATCACACATTGAGCAGAAACCTAGCTCCATGAAGATGAGGTGTGGAGGGTTTCTGATCTGTTTCATGAGCGTACACGAAAATACACTTTCTTCTAAAAACTGAGTGGTTCACAGAAAGCAAGAGTCCAAAGGAGGTGAAGGGATTTCCAACACATCACTTCATATATTGTGAACAACAGTTAGGTCTTGTGCAGATCTTCTGCAACGAGGTCCATCACACTCAGGGACAGACCAAGGTGAGTCATGATGCACCGAGCAGCTCCGAGTCCGTTAGAGAAACCAAGCAGTTCAGTTGATGTTAAAAGGTTTTTTTTCCAGAGAAGGGACCTAAAACAGCCTGAGCTGTCAGCGGAGCTACCAACAGCACAGAAACAGGTTTCAGTCTGTTGCTGCTTCAGCCACTTAAACTACAGTAATATGACGAAATCACAGCGTGATGTAAGAGACTTGCAGGGGAATAAACAAGATGGTGATCACTGCGGGTCCAATCAGCTCCAAAAACAACTCAGACTACACACAGAAGGAAAACGTCAGGCGTTCTGTAATTCTTAAAAACGTCATTAATATTCCAACTTACAACACAACCTTTATTCCCCATTAGGAAAAATTCAAACAAGTTTATTAAAACGTTATAGAATGTATTTGGAAAGCTGCTTAATATTTAAATCTCAGTGAAGTCTCATTTTAATCATTCAACATTTTCCCCTGAAACTGGGCAGATCGAGTTGCTTTTGCTATACTCACAAATGACTTTCATTTAATCAATAACTATTTGATTTTCATTGTCACAGTTTCATTAGATTAACAGAGTTTTTGCTCTTCTCACCTTACATATAAATCTGTTTTTATCTGTTCTGGTCTCGGTTCTTTGGGCCCAGGATTCCTTACTCCCTCCACCTGACCGTCTTTTAAATTACATATTTAACTTCAGGTCCCTGACGATGCTACCTGCTATATAGTCAGCTTTCAGCAACCTTTAGAACCAGACTGTTCAGTCAGATATACACTGTGTGTTGAACTAGGGCTTATAGTGGTGAGATCTCAAAATAAAGCTTTACAAATGTTTTTAAAAAGTACAGACTGATGCGTACCCTGAAGGTTGAGAAGGGTTAGTGGTCGAGAAGCCTCTTTCATGGACGTCAGGATGCTGCGGAGACCCGCCGAGGTCACCGACGGGTTCCCTGACAGGTTCAGACTCATCAGGGTTGGACATAAAGGCAAGGATCTGAAGGACAACAATCACATACACAGCTTCAGAGGAACATCGGAGAAGAAAGGATGCCCCCAAAACATTGTTTTAGTGTTAGAGCTGATAGTGTAAGTTGCATTTATTCTTCCATACAACATCATTCACACAGAAACAGGAAATGCAGAGTAAAACAGCCGCAAACCTGGCTAAGACAGCTATACTGCTGTCCGTCAGTCCATTTGCTGCCAGACTCAGGTGGCTCAGAGAACACTCATCCTGCAAAAAAAGACATGTATCCTGGTTTTATCGTATAATGTGGTCCTAAGATGAACTACTCAGCATCCTGCGAGTGAGTGAGCACACCTGAGACAGGAGCTTGGCGAGATGTTCCAGCGCTGGGTAATCAGCAGGACCCCTGCGCACAGCGGACAGGTCCAGATGTGTTAGAGTCTGCAGCGGCAGAGTCTTCAGGACCATCTCAAAGCCAGTGCAGCCCAGGGCATTGTGGGACAGGGACACTGATTTCAGGTGGGCCAGTCCTGAGAGATCAAGAGATGTCAAAAAATAATATTAGTCTTTCATAGCGGAGGTTTAATCTATTTTTATAAAGGATCTCATTTCCCTCCATCATCCCTCGGATTTACAGCTTTATAAAAAGGTAGGATGGCCTGAAATGTTGACTTAAGACAATAAGATTCCTCTTAACAGTGAATCATGCAGAGGAAATTTCCTCTTTCTGCAGTTACCAGTCAGAGCGCTGGCAAGCAGCAGCCGGTGTTGCTGAAGGAAACGGGCTGTGAGGCGACAGGCCTGCAGAGACAACTTGGAGAGCACAGGGCAGCAGGACAGCAGGGAGGACAGGGACTCGGACACAGCGTCTCCGAGAGGGTTGAGGCTGAGATCAAGCTCCTCCAGACACTACAGAGACGAAACACAGCAAAGTTCATTCAATTCAAAATTACTTTGTTAATCCCAAAGGGAAATTAAATGTTGTGAAGGAGAGAGAATTCAAGTTTAAAAGGTTAAAACTAACAGAAATAACATAATCTTCCAGGATTGCTCTGCATCTAGCTCCCTCCACCTTCAATCAATTGTGCCGAGAGTTGATGGGAAGATTTATTTTAGGGGTATCAGAGTAAAGAGGGGCTGAATATAAATGAATTTGCCACTTTCCAGATTTTATTTACTATAACCTTTAGAAACCATATATATTTTTTATTGCACTTCACAAACAGGAACTACTTTGTGTTATGGTTGTAATGAGACTAAATATGAAAAAGTTGAAGTTGTGTTAATACTTTTGCCAGGCAGTGTATGCTTCATGAGCTTTTTTTTGCAAAGGAGCTGATTTACCGGGAATGCAGGTTGACTCTGTCCCTTTAGAGCATCGACAGCCTTCTCCAGCCCTTCCCCTGTGAGACCATTGGCAGAAACGTCAAGCAGCTGGAGGCGGGGCATGGTGACCGCTGTGGCGACCAGTTCGGGGAGGATGTTGTTTGACAGCCGGTTGCCAGAGAGGCGCAGCTCGGTGAGGCTGGCCTGAAGTTTGAGGGCACGCAGGAGCGGGTTGAGGGAAGAGGGGGCCAAACTGAGGCCGCACACCGACACGGAGGTGCTCCCATCCTGGACCTCGCACAGCCGGGTGACACGCTTGTCCTCGTCTGGAGACACATTTGGTTATGACAAAAAAACAAACCAGAAACCCTTCTCAGTTTGTGTGTTACAGTGTGTGTTGCTCACCCACTGCCAGACTCTGACATGCCTTCTTGTAGCGCTCAGGGAGAGGAGGGAGATCCCAGGAGCAAACTTCAGCCAGAACCTGCCACACCACACCAGACACACATTAAAAGCGTCTCAGTAAAACAGGCGAAAAATACCCAACAGAGGAAACGTAGAAATGTGCGTGCTCGTATTCATTCCTATTTTAATCTCAACATCATCCTCAAGCAATCCCATTAATTGTTGTAAAATAATTCCTTCGGCTGCTTTATTTACTTTAACAATGTGTCCCCTCACCTCTTCATTGGTGTGCAGCACAGCTAGCAGCAGGTCGTGTGGAGAGAGCAACGCCCCTTCCTTCTGCAGCGAGAGGCAGGGCAGGAGGCCACATTTCTGGTAGTAGCGCTGAGCTGCCTGCTCACAAAGCCACGACACCGTGCAGGCCTCGCTGCAACAAAACCCAGCGTGATGGTTTTAACTGGGAAAAATATCCCAATTCACCCAAACCCAGCAGATCTGAATTCTGGGCTTCTGCAATGTTTAGTCAAGACTGATTTAATTTAAATTGAAGACCCAGCTAAAATTATAACCTAATAATGTGTGTAGACTCAAGAGTATAAATACAAACCTCTGTGGAACTGGGATGAGGAACACGTCTTCCTGCACTCTGACCCTCACCCTGATTGGTGGAGGCAGTGATGCTGGTAAGGGAGCAGCAGAGCAAGGAGCTGAGGGCTAAAATATGCAAACAAACAAACCAGGATGAGACACAACCCTACTTTCAAACATGACGACAGGGAATTAAGTTTGTTAGCGTCTCAGTTATGATAACCTACAGTCAGCATCAACTCCAGGGATCCATTTTCAGTGCCCAGGTGAAGCTATAATGCTGACTGCAATCATTTGTATAAGTGTCTAAAACTAATAATGTTCATTATTTACTTATTCTCAACAAATTTCATTTTAAACACACTTTAAAAACAAACACTTTAATGATGGGACACGATAAAAAAATAAATCCAAATAATTAGAGGCTTTGTGAGCACAAAGCCCTGAAAGAGATCGAATTTATATACAGAACCTATAGGCAGCTTTATTAGCCATGTTGGTGTGCACAAAAAAAGGGACATTTTGCTCTCAGTGTAGAGATTTTAAATACAAATTAAAAGCGAAGCACAGAGGCTGCCATCTGCGGCAAAATCTTGAATCATGTCTTAGTCCACCAAAAAAAAAAAAAAAAAGATTTAAAAAGATTTAAACTTATGTAAACCAGCTCTGGTGGAGAAAAGCTCATTGAAGGAAAAGCGGTGAACAAATAAATGCCTCACGAAGAAAGGAACGGCTCAGACCTTTCTCTCCTCTCTACATGTTTTGCAACACATGGACAGAAAAATCATTAAGCTATATTAAATTTTTCAGATAAAACAAAATGGAACATTTTGACAAAAAAAGTTTGGATTTTAATTAATCTTTTTTATTTTGCACCTGAAATTAGGACTGGAGGTTTCTTCCTGTTAAAAAGAAGTTTTATATAAATAAACTGAATTTAATTGGCTCGGCTTGGTTTAAAGTGTGGCTTTCCTAAACTTGTTCTGGATTGTTCTATAATAAGTCCAGTCCCTGTGTGTTTGGTTGAGGTGCAAACACACCCTCCATTTCTGCTACCTGTATGACCCCCTCTCTTTTCCAATGGTTATGGTCACTCTGACAGAGAGAGGTATCCCAATCGTTGTGGTTTTTAGTATAACAATGGCCATCAGTGGGCTCTAGATGGACAAACTGTCTACTTTTAAGGCTAGGCTTAAAACTTTCCTTTTTGATAAAACTTATAGTTAGAGTGGCTTAGGTTATCCTGAGCTATCTCTGTAGTTATGCTGCTATAGGCTTAGGCTGCTGGAGGACATAATGACCACTTTCACCCTCTTCCGCTAAAATTCTCACACTACTCTCCAATTTTGCATTATTTGCTGTTATTTCAGCTTTTAACTTTGTTCTCCTCTTTTCCCTCTTCCTAGAAGCTACACCTGGCCTGACTCTGTGTCTACCTGTGACACCTTTCTGGAGAAGGGAATCCTCCAAGCTTCTACTGGCAACAACTTTAATGCTCACCCTCTACCGATGATCCATGGCCCTGTCTTTCAGTGTTTAAAACCCTTTCTCTCTCCTAGACATAGCTACTGACTGACTTTTACTGTGACTAACTCTATGTGCTCTCTTTCAGACTCTAACCTTGAAAACTGGCTCAGAGTTTATCTGTTCTTTCTTTCTAGGTGAAACGACTAAAGGAGCTACATCCATTAACATTTACTTTTCCTTCCTATAGAAAGTACTTCTGGATCAGTGCTTCTTTGTTCTCTTTGTGTCTCTGCTCTGTTTTTCTCTCTAACCCCCCAGTCGGATCGTGGCAGATGGCCCGCTCACACTGAGCCTGGTTCTGGTTCTGCTGGAGGTTTCTTCCTGTTAAAAGGGAGTTTTTCCTCTCCACTGTCGCTACATGCATGCTCAGTATGAGGGATTGCTGCAAAGTCAACGCCAGTGACTTTTCCACTGTCTCTACATGCTCATCCGGGAGGAGTGAATGCTGCAAGTCACTGACTGGATGCAATCTGCTGGGTTTCCTTAGATAGAAAAACTTTTTATCCAATAAATAACAGAATCTGGCTGCACTGTTCAATGATTAAGATTAATTTGAATGTATGTACCTGACTTTTGTGAAGTGCCTTGAGACGATATGTGTTGTGAATTGGCGCTATATAAATAAACTGAATTGAATTGAATTGATAGCTTTAGCTTTCAATAGTGGCTCCATCTGCAGCTTCTATTAGCGAAACAAAGGCTTCTCACCCGAAAGTGCATCTGTGGAGGGGTTTCTGGCCTCATGTCTTCATCGTCTGTAACTGAGGGACTGTTTGACCTGCCGACCTCTCGTGTGCCCAACCTCACCATCCCCGGCATCTGAGTCATTTTGACCTGATGTGGCTTAAGTGAGCCGTTCTTCCTCTGTGAGAGAGTCCGGCTGGAGGAGGAGGAGTTCAACACAGAGCCTAGAAGAAGAGAGCCTGAGGAAAGTGACACTGGCAAAGAAACGCAGATCAATGATCTAAACCAAATCTAAACTGTTACCTCTGCAGGATGATTCTGAGCTCAAATGAATGTTCTGACTTCTAGCAGCCGAAGATGAAGCTGCTTCCTCCCTTCTTGGTTCATTGTGTTCCATTCGAAGCCTCCTCTTTTTCTTTGGCTGCATTTCTCCCAGATCATCATCCAACCAGTCATCAGCCACATACTCGTCCTCTGGAACCAGAGCAGATCTGCTGCTGGATGAAACAGCAGGTGTGCTGGAGAGCTGACGCTGTGAAACACCCTGATGGAGCGATTTGGCGCTGCCCAAGCTGCGAATGGTACTGTGGTAATCATCTCGTTGAAAAACACATGGCAGGGGGGCCTCCCTGTTACTTTCCACATAGGAGTTGAGGGGCCTGACAGGCTCCTTGTTTATGGGGTTATCCTTTTGACTCGGAGCTGCTGGAAATGTGTGTCTAGGACGGACAGGACGGAGTGGACTGATCGGACTGTCAGAGTCACTGTCATCTGAGCTGCTGCTGTTAATCTGAACCACAGAGATAAATTCTGGTTTATTGTCAAGACAATCACAAACAAAAGCAACTCTGAAGGGTTTTTTTTCCAAACATTACCCCATATAAAACAGAACCCTCTGTCCCTCGGGCTCTGTGCCGCTGCAATGAGCCGCCGCTCGGCCATCGTTTGGGGCTGGCGGCTGCACGTTTCTCCTCAAAGTCCTTGCCGTTTCTAGGTCTGTCCTGGCTGGAGGAAAAGCTCCCTCCAGTGGCCGCCAGGGGCTCGGAGTTCTCTGCATCGAACAGCTGGCTGTCCTGCAGGGCATCAAAAGGCTTGGCTGCAGCCGGAGCAGCAGGAACTGTGGTTGGCACGAGATTAATGTTTTATTAATTAAGGTTTTTGGCAGTGTATGTTAAAGGCAACATGTTTTACTAATGTTAAAGGCTCACCTCCTCCTGCGACAGCCTTCTTCAGCAGTCTTTCTGTACAGAGACATTCTTGCCTGGTCTCCTCGTCCAGCTCTCTCCTGTAGGTCCTCTGCCAGTGACGCAGGGTATCCATCGGAGTCTCACCCTGATTGAACATAAAGAACAAAATGCATGAGGCTGTGTGAGTCTAGCAAGGGCAGGAGTTACTGTGACCCAACATCACCAGAATAAAAAAGAAAAATACCAAAACAGTGCTGTGCAAAAATATTCATATAGGTTTTTACATTTTGTCGCATTAAAATCACAAACGTCAATTATTTTACTAGGATTCATGTTAAAGACCAGGAGTCTGCAACTTTACAATCCAAGGAGCCATTTTAGCCTCAGTGCAGCTAAATAAAACCTGTTTACATCTGCAAGCGTTACACGATCTTTTCAAAGAAAATAACCTATACATTTTTGATAAATATCCACTAAAGGAAATATGTTGTCAGTTTTAAAGAGACACTGTTTAATTTCTGAAAAAAAAGCACACAGTTTCGCACCTAATGACATGAAAAATAAATCTAAAAATGGTTAAAAGTACTTTTAGTGTCATTCTGTTGTGGAAATTCAATGTAATTATTCCATGAAAAAAAAAAACAGCTAAAAGCTGCATGTGGTATTATATCTATATTTAAATATATTAGCTGGATCTTTATCATTTTTAGCTAAATCTATTAAGTCCCATCGTGGAAGGTCCAAAGGTCTACTTGCAGTTCCGGAGCCGCAGGTTCCAGTCCAACAAAAAGTGGGGCATAAAAGGAAGCCACATATCAGTCTATAGATTTGCCGAGCTAGTAGAGAGGTTCTCCATCACAGCTGCAGCCAAATATGGTTCTACAAAGTACTGACTCAAATGGACTGAATATAAACAAATGCCACACTTTTCAGATTTCTTTTTGTAATAAAATGAGAAAAATCCTGAATCATTTTACATCCACTTCACATTTATGCACTTCTGCATGTGATGGTCTGACACCTAACATCCTAGAAAAATACAATAAAGTCTGTGGTTCTGGAGGCCCAAGAAGTAAAAAGGTTTAATGGAGGAGAAGACTTCTCCAGGGTATTGGATTCAGGTTTATTTGCACCATGTGGGAACTTATTCAAAGAGCATGGGTCTAAAGTATGTTATAATGCTGCACATTGTTCATCCAAACTCGATAATTCTTGTTTATAAACAACTTGTTAATGATTGTGGAAAGAGCATAATTAAAACATTCATTTGAGCCACATGTGCAGCTAAAAAAAGGAAGTAAAATTGTTATAAAGCGCAGCAGATGGCCCAAGTCTCAGACTGTGTCCTGTTTGGTTAAACCGAATTTGTTTGATGTCGCAACTAACGAAGTGCTACAGACCACACTGACTGATAGCTCATCTTTACAACGTTGTTGACTTTCCTGTCAGATGACCTGTTGTTCTTCGGTGGTTAATATGTTTTTTCTTTACTTTACCTTGATGTCTGCAGCGAAGCATCTGATGACCTGGCGGTCGTTTTTATTTTGAAACATGAACATTAATTGTGAGAAATGTTATCATGGTAACTATTAGGACCATTTTACAACTGAACAACTCAAACAACAAATGTTTCACACTATTAAGGGTCTTTCTGACTAAAATGAAAACGCCCCTCCTAGACTTTATTACAGCTTCAGCGTGGGTCAAAATGACCTCCTATTCCAAGCAGACAGCATCCCAGAAGAAATAGATGTCAGGGATCCTGTCTGTAGATTTCAGTTTCCCATTAACTGTGTAAAGCAGCGTGCCTACATGCCCCTCAAAGGTCACAACTGGTTGTTTGATTGCTTTCTCCTTCCCAAGGAAAATGCCAGCTCCCAGTAGATCTTCATGTGGTGATTTAAACCTTTTTCACACAGCTGTTCCAACATAAATCTGACCAGAGGAGCCACTTTCTGAGCTCTCTGCTCATTCTAAGGATCAAGCCAGCTTTTGGCACTCAGGCTTTTCGCTCCAAGACTCGTTTATGAGAATCAGCCAACCATTGTCCTTTCATTTTTGCCTTTTATTTGTTTTTATGGCATAACACAAATAACTAAAAAGTCTTGTTGCTGTACCGTTTCTAAACCGTCCGTCACAAGGTGGTTCGTGGAGAACTTATTTACACAGTCACTAATCGTGATAAAAAGCTGCAGAACTATTAAGCATTTGGGTTAAAGTAAAAAACTCACCTTAAAATATAAAACACTAAATTTCACTAAAGCTTTAGAGAAAATATTTCTACAGAGGACAGGATTTAGACATGCAATCTGCAGAAACAAGAAAGTGGATCGAAGGAAGGACCAAAGGAGGGAAAGAAAGGACAAAATGAAGGTGGGAAGGTAGAAAACAAGTTACTGCAGATGTTGAGTTTCTTGTATCTAAGGTTTGACATATTGGGGTTTTCTATATTAATGTGAACATCAATAAATAAGACAGACCAGGTGGTTTTGGGTCGAACTGACTGCATGTTCTGTGACAACGACAGAAAACGTGTTAATTGTTCAATCACAACAGACTAATGTGCTTGTTGAAGTTCTGAAAATGTGACGATGTTTGGATAAATCTGCTACCCTGATCCTCACAGTATAAAGCGTTTTACTGCCTACCTCTGCTTGTAATGTTATCCACATATTGCTGGGGTTACGGTTTACTAAACGTTCTGCCACACATCACGTCTCAGACACACAAACCTTGGAGTTGCGAATCGTGACAGAAGCCCCCCTTTCCACCAACAGTCGTGCAACTTTGAGATTTCCACAAGCGAGTGCGTCATGCAGCGGGGTCACTCCCTCACAGAGGGGCCCGCCAGGATCGTTGATGTTAGCACCTCGCTCCAGCAACACAGCTACAACATCTGCAAGACAACAGATACGAGAACAAAGTGAGCACAGCTGAGAAATTTCCCCCAAAAACCCAGTCAGTGCAGCCAATGTGGAATCGGTTACCATAGTGACCATGGTTGCAGGCCTCGTGCAGGGGAGTCCAGCCGCAGTAGTCCCTGGGGTTCACTGGATGACCCTGACAAACAGATGCAAACTGATCAAAAAGCTCCAGAGTTTCTAATGTTTTAGCCTCATGTTCAAGAGTTTCTAGTAAAAGATTTATTTCCAAGCTAAGAAATCTCTACTGCTCAGATAACATGAAATGATGCGTTTTCTTTCAGCTGTCAATATTTGAAAAGTTCAGACAAGAAGCTTCAGTTGTTCACTGCTTAGTTCAGTGCGGAAGGGTTTACTGAAGATGCACATCTGTCTGAAAGAAAAGGATTTCAGCAGGACTAGAAATCCTTTTCTCACCTGTTCCACCAGGAAGAGGACCTGCTTCAGGTTTCCATCGATACACGCTCTGTGGAGGGACGTCTCTCCTTTTTCATTCCTCTTGTTCCACTGCAGCACAGAGAGGCACAAGATTGATAAAAATTTCAGGAATAAAATTCTGGAACTAGTGCAAGAAATACATGCTTGTGCAACTCACCCTTCCTGTCTTTCTTCTTCCTGACACCATCTTGTCATAACCCTCCAAGTCATCATCTACAGTCCACAGAAAGTCAAACAGGACACATAAAACGAAAGCGTTTTCATTACCTGACAGTTCACTGGGTTTTGATGAGCCGACAGTGATGCCCCTACCCGAGTCTGACAGAATGATATCACTGTCATCCAGAGTTTCGCTGTTGTCCATCTCCTCCTCTTCATCCTCCTCACCATCACTTCCCTCTGGGTTCCAACCCTCTGAGGTGCAGACCTCATGCAACCTCGCCTCGGTCTCATCAGTATTCGATGAGCCGCGCCGTCTCTGGGACGCCAGCCAGAGCCGCAGCGCTCGTTTCTGTGGGAGTGAAGCCAGCTTTCATCCAGAGTTTTCATTTTCAGACACTTGTCGCCTGAGGGGACTGACTCAGTGATGAACTTATAGGAATGTTGTTTTTTTTTGTGAGTTCGTAAAAGTTGCATTTTATAAATAAATCCATGCCCTAACGGATGCTTTTTGATCACAGCACTTTGTTCTTCTTTTTTGATGAAGGAGCCTATAATATCGCAGCCTTAAACAACCCATGACATGTAGGATTGTTCACCATCTCTCTCTCCCTTCATAGCCTGACTGGATTGAGCTGTTTAGGCAGAAAGAAATAAGATGATGTTCTGACTAGTCAGTTTATTTGGGGTTATAGAGGCCCTATTTACAGTCTGTAGTGATATCTAACAGTCACTGTCCTGACATCAGTCGAGGGTCAATGCATTCAGACAACAATACATCAATCACAGGACATCACTACTCTCATCCAGAAGAGAAAGGACATGTTTTCAAATGAATGAAAGAAGCTAAAGTCAAAGCACTCCACACCAAACAAATGCAAGTACTGCATAATGACAGTGAGGAAGCTGAGTACCCACCACCTGTTTTTCCATCAGCAGTGTACAGTACTGAAATAGCAATGGGAATGTAGAAAATCCAGTGGCGACTGTAACTAACTATGTGCTCTTTCAGACTCTAACCTTGAAAACTGGCTCAGAGTTTATCTGTTCTTTCTTTCTAGAGGAAACGACTAAAGGAGCTACATCCATTAACATTTACTTTTCCTTCCCATAGAAAGTACTCCTGGATCAGTGCATCTTTGTTCTCTTTGTGTCTCTGCTCTGTTCTCTCTAACCCCCAGTCGGTCGTGGCAGATGGCCGCTCACACTGAGCCTGGTTCTGGTTCTGCTGGAGGTTTCTTCCTGTTAAAAGGGAGTTTTTCCTCTCCACTGTCGCTACATGCATGCTCAGTATGAGGGATTGCTGCAAAGTCAACGCCAGTGACTGTCCACTGTCGCTACATGCTCATCCAGGTGGAGTGAATGCTGCAAGTCACTGACTGGATGCAATCTGCTGGGTTTCCTTAGATAGAAAAACTTTTTATCCAATTTGAATAAATAACAGAATCTGACTGCACTGATCAATAATTAAGATTAATTGGAATGTATGTACCTGACTTTTGTGAAGAGCCTTGAGGCAACATGTGTTGTGAATTGGCGCTATATAAATAAATTGAATTGAAAATTGAATTGAATATAATAGCAGGCTTTGGGTATTTATTGTGGATAACAGGCATGATTTTCTCCTACTAGCTTGCAGCTTGCCATGGCTGATTTCCAATAAGAGCAGTTAGGTACACAAGCAGTGGGGCTACACAAGGTTACACAAACATGAGATATTGATCTCTTTGGTAATTTCTGCCATGATTACATCAGTTGCTATAAACATTTTCTAATCTGTGCTTCCAACACTGCCTGGGACCTTTCGCATCCGTGCCAGTTGTTTGTATCTACTGCAGTGACACTCGATCCAACAGGCTGAAAATTACACTGGCATGCAAAGTGAGATTCTCATGATGTGCAGCGGTACCAGACACTTAATCAACTCCGGCAGATTGTTCACTCAGGGCCACTTAATGTCTGCACCAGGTAAACAAGTGTTTATTATCTTGTAGCTAGAGAATCAGTCCATTTTGCACTTGACCGGCCTGGACTGAGCTAAAAATGTGAACACCACACACCTAAACGCTAACTGGTCGCACACACACGACTCTCTGCTGTGTTGAAGTTGTTACTCAGTGAAGAAGACTTGGTGAGCTAACTTTACTATCGAGAAGGACTAACAGACATCCAAGACTAGATGACTGTTAGTCCTTTTGGATCAGAGCAAAAACATCTTTAAGAAACAAAAGAAAAGCTCCAACTGGCTTCCTTTAAACACCCAGGATTAACCTGAGCTTCAGAAAGGTGTTTAAAAATAAAGTCAGAGGAAACAAAAGGTGAAAAGGTCTCCAGTGTTAGTATAGATAAGTAATCTGATAATATGGTGCCCTTCTATAAGGCAAAAAGAAAGCTTTTGTGCAGATTTCTCTCATTGATTTTTATTTCAAAATAAATGTTAGAATTTTTCTTTTTGCTGTTGTACCACATCCAACTGGAACCCAAACAGCATGGTGCTTACAGAGCCGTGGCCCATAATAAACATCATGTACGAAACTCAGTTTTTAAACAAATTTGTACAAATGCATTTATTTATGCTATTTATTGTTAGCATCAAGACCACACTGAAACAGCTTTTAGCCTGTCTCTTTATCTCACCTGCAGCCTGGCCTGCCCAGACGCCTGTGCACAACTTAAAGCCGAACTGTAGCTGCTTTCTACGTCCTCGACGATGCAGCCACTCTCCTCCTGAGCTGCTGCGATGTTCAGCCATGTGCTGCACTCCTAACAACAGAAATACACACCAGAAGTGAACACTGCAAGCAATACGTACGATGATACTGTTGTCATTTAAATTAATGCTACTGTTTATTTATTTCATTGGTTAGTTTTTTTAGGCTTTTTTTTAGTCCACAAGATCCAATGACAGAGGATGGAGCTGGATGAGGCTGCATGGTGTTCATGATCACCTCGGTGGAGTTGCCCTGACGCAGCGCCAGCTCCTTCCTGTAATGCTCCACTGCTTTGCTGTGCTGTCTCAGGTCTGAGTAGGTCGCAGCCAGGGACACATGGATGACAGCCAGCTCCCGTGCAGGCTTGCCCAAAGCTTCAGCACCCTTTAGCTAAACCACAAGACAAAATAAAATCCAGTGCATGTCGGTAGAAAATGTTAAAAAGCCAAGTTTCCAGTTTGCAGGTTTCTCACCTGAGCCCGATAGGCGTCCAGAGCTTTGCTGTAGCAGCCCACTTTACAGTAAAGGTCCCCCAGCTGCTCGGACAGCTCCACAGCCTGATGGGAACTCAGTCTGCTGCCCTGATCTTCTGACAGCTCTTCCTCTAACTTACAGCCCTTATCAGCTGTGCAATTAGAAGCAAATCATAGCGTGAATGCAACAATCTTACAAAATTAAAAATAGAAACCAGGCTAGAGTGTATTTCTCACCATATTTGAAAGCTTTCTTCACAGCCTTTTTGTCCCCTGGCTGCTGTGAACCAAGAAGTAGGGCCTTCTTTAGAGACCGTCTGGCTGCTACGAAATCGCCAAGAGAAAGCTGCACCTGTTGACAAAAGTCATTAGAACCTGCGGAACTGCAGCAGCACGCGGCTAAAGACCTCATGGTGTTCAGACCTTGCCGATGCAATGGAAGCACTCGCTCTCACTGAACTTGTCTTTCATCTTCCTGGCGCAGTCTTTGGCCTGCTCCAAGCAGCGGACGGCGTTGGAGGGTTCTCCATTACGGAAGTAGATGTTGCCAAGGTTAAAGTTTGCCCGGTAAAGATCCTCCAGCAGCTGGCTCTTCCTTTACAGGACAGGAGACAAGATGGTTAAAAATGTTTTAAGTTGACTATTTTTCTGTAAACAGAGAAATACGATGGCTATGTTGCACAAGATCAGCAATCGGTGCAACATGAAACAACTTCAACATGAAACTTCCTGATTTATGAGCAGCATCAAGTAGAGATCAACAGATCAAGGTTTTCCTGGACAAAGGAGATTATAATGCATGCAAGATAAAACATGTGCTACTCCTAACCTGATGGAGGATGCAGTGTAACATTCAACAGCAAGTTAAATTACAACAGGATTTTCGCGCTTGGGATCAAAGCGTATATCTCTAACCTTTATCTGATGTTTTTTAATCAGCTTAAAAAAAACAGTAACAAAATACAAGGTGTTGGCCGATGCTTTACTGCGTTTAAAGAATAGGGACAATTTAATTCATGATTTTTCATTATTTGATCTGGTGAACACTGACCAGAACCGATCCTAAACAAACTGGCTAGTTCTGATCTCAGGAGGACTGATTGGTACAACTCATCAACATAATTAATTGTTCTGCTTGTTCTTACTCAGCGATAAAAACACTACGTCGGATAAACTCGCTGCAGCGTTTGGGCTCCCCCAGATGGTCACAGACCAGACCCAGGTTGAGGAAGAGACGGGCCTTCATCTCACTGATCTCTCGCTCAGGCACAGTCCCTGAAGATTAAAAAAACCCTTGAGAAACACATAATTTACTGAACATCATTCAATAACACTCATTAATCTAAACACAGACAAGATACGCACCACCTAGTCGTTCATCCACAATAGCCAAGCTCTTCCTGAAAGAATCCTCTGCTTGTTTTAAGCTGTTCTTTGATTGATCAGACTCATACCGGAACAGGAAGGTTCGACCAATGGTGGCCAGAGCTCTCTGCTCCTCTGCATGATCTCTGACAGAGCGAGCCAGGTCCAGGTGACAACGCTGGTGCTGGAGAAGAAAAGGTCACACACTTCCTTATGCAAATACTAAAAATTACTTCGGAAGTACGACTCAACTAGCCGACATAAGGTTTTTTTTGTACAGAAAACCCACCTTCAAAGCGGCTTTGATGTTTCCCATCTCTGCGTAGCACTCTCCTATCCGGCGGTTTGCTACAGCCCGTCCGATCACGTCGTTCAGCGCCTCGGAAAGAGTCAGCTCCTGTTGGTGTTCCCTGATGGCAGCCTCATAATCACCTGAGATGCACATTAGCCAAGTTAGACAAATTGATTGTAGAAGCAAGGAACCATGAATCCAAGTAGAACAATAAGAAAAGGATTTATTATACAGACATGTGGACCTATTAAAAAGTATGTCCAAGTACTGGACATTATCGGCTCTCAGTTCTTGGTCCTGGTTTCTTTTGGGGGAATTACTGCATCAATGCAGCGCGGCATGAAGAAGATCAGCCTGTGGTTCTGCTGAGATGTTCAGGAAGCCCAGGTTGCTTTAATAGCACCCTTCAGCTCGTTTGCATTGTTGGCTCTGGTGGCTCATAGATTTTCTGTGAGGTTTTGGTAAGCCCAGTTTGCTGATCCAGCACAGTGTTACCATGGTGATTAAAGCGGGTATTTGTACCTTTGGCAGTGTCGGACCAAGGTTCCAAATCCTGCTAGAAAATGAAATCAACATCTCTGTAAGGCACCAGCTTTGATATGGGTCCCCACTGACTGTGGAACCTTCACATTGGACTCTGTGCCTCTCCACTCCGGACCCTGGGACCTTGATTTCCAATAAAAATAAACAATTTTCCCCAAACTCTCAAATCAGTTTTTCTTAATAATACCGACAACAATGTGATTATCCCTGTTACCTGTGAACCTTTTGTTGTCGCACTTTTTCCTTCCACTAAACTTCTTATTAATTAGCTCGCATACTGCACTTTGTGAACAGCCAGCTTCTGCAGCAAAGATCTTTTGTTTGTGGCTCATCCTCCTTGTGGAGGGTGTTAGTGACAACTGCCAAGTCAGTCATCTCCCTCATGCTTGCGTAAACCATAACATGGCCACAACACAGCATTTCCGTATTAAATAACTCATTTTGTTGTTATTTACTGGAATATATGTTAAGCGTGAAAACAGAAATCCTACCAGTCTTGGACAGCAGTTCTCCGAGCTGGTTGCAGATGTTGGCCTCCTCTTTTAAGTTGTTGCTGGCCTGAGCTTTGCTTTTTGCTTTCTGCAACTCTGCAACAAACCACAGCGGGGGTTAGCATCGTCCTTCCAACCCAGCAGGAAAACGTAGAAAAACAAAGATCCTTACGTTTGATTTCCCGTGAGGAGCTCATCTTGGTTCAGCTAGCAGACCTGCAGCTGGCGGAAAACAACAGCGGGCTAAACTTTAGCTTTGCGCTGATTTCCTAAAAGATAAACCGAACAACATAAACAACCTTTAGCTCATTTTAACCGGAGCATATCTGCGTGTTTACCAACATTCAGTGGCGATCTGCACGTCTGATCAAAGGAAGAAACTTTACGTTTTAATCATCTTAGTAATCCTCGCCGAAGTTTAGCTTAAAATAACAAACTTTACACTTCCCCGCCAGGAACACGATAACCAATGACGGAGCTGGTGTGTCTGTACCCAGATTAATGTCTGCCAGGCACCGTCCTCTTTCTGGAACCTAGAAAAGGAACTCTCCTAAAAACTAAAATTCTCTGGTAAACCCTTCTACCTTTAGAGATTTGTTTACACATATCGCAGGAAATATGGCATAAAAACAAAAATGTGTCATGTAAGACGGTTTCCTTTTAAGTAGTGACTCCGATAGTCAAAACACAGGGTAAAATTAATATTATTAATTCGACACTTTTTCATAACTTTATTAACAACAACGAGGTTACATACAACTACATAATGACTGACAGAACAGATTATTGCAGCTTTTTATTAATTTTTTTATTTACAGATTCGTATACAAGTTTGGAGAGGATCCATCCCGGTCTGAGTTTTAACAGGGCTGGGTTCACTTGTAAGTATTTTCATTTTTATTTTTAATATCACCTGTATAAACATTTATTAAACAACTTATTTATCAAATAGTGGCATATTTGGTCCTCGGGATTGCAAGCACATACAATAAACCCTTGCAGATATGTGCTGTTTGATCTAACCTGACCACAGCGACCTCTTGTGGACATTTTAATAAGATTCCCTTTAAATTCTCGGGGAATTTAAAATGAAACATTTGAAACCCTGACATTTTTCACTTTATCACAGACTAGAAAAAAACAACAACCTTTGCCTGTGTTGGTCTGTGGCTGCTTTCTAAACACTAAAAAGCTTTAAAGATTTCTGAGTCCATTAATGCAAAAGAGAGGGTGGGGAGACAAATGGTGTTATAAAATCTGATAGATAAGTGCTACACTAATTAGAGATTTATTAAAACACAGTTTGAAATTTAGGAAAATGTAAATTCTGCTCATTAAAACAAAAAAAAATAAATAAATAAATTGAGGTTGCGAGTTTTCTTCAAAATATTGTTGAAACCCATTTCAAGTCACTTTTTTGGCATTAGGCCCAACTTAGATTGAGATAAGTGCAAAATCTGCAATTAACAGAAAAATCAAACACGCTGAATGCAGATCATGGAAAGTACATCTTCTAAGTCTGCACCCTTCGTTGAGGCACAAACATTTTAATTACTCATTTAAATGGCTATAGATAATTTATTTATTTACATTTTAAATGATCAACCTTTTAAAAGTATTTAAGTAGTTATTGATTATTTATTGGATCGTAGCCCTTTTGGCTTTCCATAGAGCTTTATTGTTATATATTGTATAAATATCCTGAACAGTCCGTCAGTCAGTCATTTTCTATACCGCTTCTTCCATAGTGGGTCGCGGGGAAGCTGGTGCTTATCTCCAGCAGTCTATGGGCGAGAGGCAGGGTCCACCCTGGACAGGTCGCCAGTCCATTGCAGGACAACATATCCTGAACAATTCTACTGAAAAAAAAAAACACATTTAGATGGTAAACAAAGAAAATACAAAAAGTTACAATAACCTCTTTGCACAAGTCTGTCTGTCCTTAACCCAATACTTTGTTAAAGCACCAAAATGTAAATTGCGTCACTGATCCATCCATCCAACAATCCATCCATCCATTGTCTTTTACTTATCCTAGATTGGTTCATGGGAGAAACAGGGAAACAGGTCCAGGAGGGAAACCCAGCCATCCTTCTCCCCAGCCACATCTTTCTGCTCACTCTGGGGGATCCCAAGGCGTTTCAAGGCCAAACGGGATATATTGTATCTTCAGAGTTCTGGATCTTCCCCACGTATTCCTCCCAGGGGGATTTGCCCGGAAAACCTCCAAAGGGTAGCCCAGGAGGCCTCCTGGTCAGATGCCCGAACCACCTCAACTGACTCCATTCGCTGTGGGGTACTCACTGAAAAATGAATTCATTCATTTAGATGTTTTAAAAAATATCACACATCTATATATTTATTCAATAAATTACTTCTTTATTGGATTGTGACACTTTAGGGCTTCCACAGTATTTTTATTTAATTTTTTTTACTGTTGACAATCAATGGAAATATAAAATTTTGCTAAACTCTGAAATTAGAAGTTCTCATTAAATAACTTTTTTTTTTTAATGGCTCAAATATAAATATTTAATGTAACATTTTTAAAGAACAGAAGATCTACTATGTGCACTTTAACCCAGCTTGACAACAAAAACCTAATGTCCAAATAACAGGTATCATACTACTTTGGTTAATCTGCGGTGGCACATGTGAACCTTGCATTTGCTCGGTCAGTAAACCTTTTGTAAACAAGGATACGCAAATCTAAAAAACAAATAACGCGTAAGATTATTTAGACCAATTTTTAGACTGACGTAGATGGAGTTAACCCAAATTCATGGTCTTATAATCCAGCTGTGCAGTCTGCTATGCAAAAAAAGGGGACACGTGGCCAGGCGGATGATGACATCGGCACTGAGACTTTTTTTGATTGGCCTTTAACGACGATCAGCACGTTTAGACGAACAAATAGTAGTGGAGCTTGTTGCTGAATTAAATTAAACAAATCCACCTCTCTCTTTAATTAGATTGGATATGTTGGTGATGGTAAGAGTCATTTTGCAAATGATGCATGTAGCTCTAGATCACAGAAAGATATTGTTAGTACTTAAACTGTTTTTGTTTATATGTGCTGCCTAGATTTGCAGGTTGCATTATCTCTGCAGGTTTGGCAAACACATTTACCTGTAACATCTTTTTCACAATGTCCACAAACATTACGCATCACTGAGAGTAAGAGTGAAAATAACACAGCAGGCAGTAATAATCAGAAAAGAGCTCTAATGGCATTAAACCACGTAAATGGGATGAATCTTTTCTCTGCACAAACCCAGCAGGATCCTGCTGCACAGACACGGAGCTGACAAGCCTTTCAGAACTCACAGAGCTTCCTCTCTGCTTCTGTATGTCTGACCCTCCAAATGAGCACGCTGCATCAGTGAGAATTGGTGTTTCTGGGCGGCGCAATAAGTGGAGGAGAGCACATCAGAGTGCAGGGTATCTGAAAGCAGCAGAGCACAGAGAGGCAGGCACATCCGCTGCTGGAGGGATCAAATCTGTACCATCTGACGCTCAAGGATTTATGGGTTTAGTCAAAATTGCTTTTCCCACTGTGGAGATTAAGCACAGTAGGATGTTTTCCTCACAGCCCGTAGTATAGCCGGGTGTTACTGCTGCCGTTTTTCTCTCTTATCAGCTCCGGCGCTGGAGAAGGGAATGTCTCAGGAGGGCAGAGGGCTCCAAACCCTGGTGGGAAGTGGATTCTGATTGACAGGAGTGGTCCCGTTCTCTGGGGAATGTGAACCATGCAGGTGGAAACGGTCCTTATGCTTCTCTGTGTTTGGCTGGTGGCCACAGCTGCGAAGATGGTTCAGCCAAGAGGTCACAAGCTGGAAACCTACAAACAAAGCAGGTAATGACCACCAAAAGGTGAATTGTAAAAAGAGAAGCTATTGTGAATGTGCTTATTGATTCAGCAGAAAGAAAGCAAAGGTTTCAAGCTAAAATGCACCAAAATTGAAAGTTTTATTCCCAAATGGGACATTAGTTTGTATTTATAGGTGTGCACAGTGTTGCCGACTTTTCCCTGCATCACCTGGACCGCTCCCTCCCCCTCAGAAAACAGATGTATTCAGACAGCAGGTCGGGCAGATGAGCGAGGGAGACCTAAATCCCCACATCTATTTATGCACGACGGGACAATGCTGTGTTCTCTTGCTCCACCTGCTGCAGAATAGATAATGACTGTTTCCCTGCTGGATGCATTTGTAGCCAATGCCTTTTTCAGGTGATTATTTGGGCTAATTGCAGCCTGGTCGATATGTGCATTGGATTAAAAGTGTTTAAAGGGGTCTGAACTAGATCAGAAAGTCAATGAAACATCTGCGTTTCAGCCGTTTAATGACTGATCTGGCCTTTACAAGTAATGTCTATACTGAGATCTCATGACTGACCTCTGACATTTAGGAGACCATATGGATCTTTTTTTTTTAATTAGAGGAAGCAGTGTTGTCTGACTGAGAAAAATCACAGTTCTTGAAAGTACTTGAAAGTAGATGAATAAATAACAGAATCTGACTGCACTGTTCAGTGGTTAGGACTAATTGGAATGTATGTACCTGACTTTTGTGAAGTGCCTTGAGACAACATCTGTTGTGAATTGGCGCTATATAAATAAACTGAATTGAACTGAAACAGAATTGAATTAATCTTCTGTCAGATAGTATCTGATCAGTCGATCTTTAGCTTAATTCAGAATACAGAATATTTCATGATTTCTGTTCATTGCAGGTAACATAATGTGCAAGTGTCTGCCAAACAATAACCTGTAAAAATGCAAAAGGGCTCCTGTTTCTTAAAAAATAAATGAAATAGCTTATTTTTACCCAAGTAATTTGAAGCCTTTATATCTTTTTACAAAAATGCATTTCACTATTTTATTCATTACTAAATATTTTTATAAAGCACCATGTAAGGAATTCTGCTCAAACATTCAAAATTCCTGTTTTGTCTGAAGAAATAATTATTTGTAAAACCAAAGTACAAAAGTAGCTTTTCTTGCATTTAATATGCAGCTTTATTATGGAATATTGAGAAATATTATTAAGACCATAAAATCTGGCTAAATATTATGTTCAGGATGTGAGAAGTGTATGCTAGGTGTTTATTGCTGTTTCATTAAAATTCGAAAAAAACATTTATGTAGGGCACAGTTAAAGCTCACCTAGTTCAGCTGCAATTTGTTGTTTTCTTCATTGCTCTCTCTGGTTTTTTATCTGTGTCACATGTTTAAAAGGAAAAAATAAATAAATTTCATGTTTCGATGCAGGCCTTTGAAACTATCCTTATTTGCACAACAAGTTTGCTATTTGATCTTCTGATCGAGCCTCTTTATCTGTACTAAATTGTTACCATACCATTCAGAATAAAATAACCTCACTTTTTTAAGCTACTGTAAGGGTCAATCCAAAACCAAAAATTAACATTCCCACTTACGTTTATTGTGACAGCTTATTCATAGAAGCAGTGTCTCATGAATAGGTTCTGTTGATGCATAACATGTAGCTTTGGTTCTGAAGGATATGGTTAAATTCCCACTCATGGGAGAGATCGTTCACAAGAACAATAAAATCTAAAAAAACAATGGCTTCAGTCCACTTACTCCATTCATATGAAACCATGTTTCTACATGTTCTGCACACATTCTGTCACTTCACTTATTAACAAATACTTCCTTATACCCTGTAACATTAATATGTATCTGCCTTGTTTCAGTACCATGCACCTTTTATATATATATATATATATAATATATATATATATATTATATATATATATTATTTCAATTGTTAAGAACTGCCATGTATGAAACAATGATAAACCATTTTCTAATGCATAACTTTTCATTTTCAGTTTCCGTCTTTTCTTTTGAACAAAGAAGTTATCAAGTTTTGATTTCATTTAAATTTAAAATTTGACAGTTCGGTTGTTTTCACGGTTTTTATTTAAAAGTCTGTAGATGGTAAGTGATTTATTGTTCGTCCTGTCCTAATGCAAGCGGCGGTTTTTTTATGTCTATGCACCACCTCTGTAAAATCTCCCAGTCCATTAAATCCAACGCACCAATCTCCTTGGCAACCGCTCTGTTTTGGAGGTAAGCGCGCATGCGCTCTCGTGTAGTGTATGTGAAATCTCTGGTCATAAGCGGTGTTTTCAAGCTGTACTTTGTTGTTGTAATTCAGCAAAATAACATGAACCACAACTAGTTTCTCTCCCTTTGCTTTTAACTGGGGTATTTAGCCGCAAGCAGACAGACACTAAACGTAGCGGTGCTCGTTTTAAAGGCTGGCCGTTCAGAACAGCCTCGAGCTCCGAGGGGAGAGAAGCAAAGCAAGAGCATTGAGGCTCCAGCATAGCAGAACAGTTCAGAAACAATTTGGAATGAGGGGAAAAAAGCTATATTTATAAACAGATTAAGTCGTGTTTTAGACTATCTATTGGTAGAGGATCTGATGATCTTTGTGTGCTCGTGAATTTTTGCAGCCGTGACTGGTTCTGGATGACGGCTTCATAGCAGACAGCCGTTCTTCCCTCTTCCTGGTACTGCGTACCGGCGCAGAATCTTTCAGTGGTACGCAGTACCGGACTGTACCGGCTCACTTTCACCCCTGCTCTTAATGCATCGCTGTAGGCATCCTGAATTCTTGTCAGACTTGTCTTTTTATAGTCTGACCACAAGTGTGCAGCATAGAATGCCATGCAATGTGCTTTAAAAAGAGAGCTTCTTACCTAACCCATCCACAAATTGGATTTACGTGGGAGAATATTTGCCTAAGCGTACAACACTGTTTACTAATGTCATCATCATCTGTCAGGTCTTCTGAAAATAATAAAGATATTTAATTTTTTTACTGACTCCAACTATATTATCTGACAGTTTGAATTTAGGAAATTTTAAATGACTTTGAAAGACATGACAAGGCTTGATGTATAACAAAATACAGTACATTTTTTTTTTACATTATATCTATGTAAAAGCATTTTTTAGATCCATTCATACATGGCAGTACAAGAAACTCCTTTGTAGTATCTCATTGCTCTGCTACAATAGTCCCGTTTTATTCCCTCTTTGCCAAAACATGTCAACAAAGGCCAGCCAACAAGTTAATGATCAAGGAGCTATTCTTTTATTCCAGCTGCCCGGACAGGTGTTAAAGTTTTAATCTTTAAAACTTTAATCTGAAGACAGTGATTCTTCCCCATTTTAAAGTTACCCACCTTTCACACAATGCAACAGGAAACAACACTCTCCAATTATTTTTACCTCTGCCTTCCTCCCTCCCTGTTGGATGGAGTAAGGGGGAGTCAGGTTTAGCCTAAACCGACTCAGTTATGGTTGAGGTGCAAACACACCCTCCATTTCTGCTACCTGTATGACCCCTTCTCTTTTCCAATGGTTATAATCAGTCTGGCAGAGAGAGGTATCCCAATCCTTGTGGTTTTTAGTATAACAATGGCCACCAGTGGGCTCTACATGGACACACTTTATCAGTGCATTATTTTACTTAGTACCCCTACACATAGCCCATTCTAAAAGGGCCAAACTCTGAATTGAATTGAAACAGTGTGGCAAGAGCTTTGAAAATGCATGGCTATATACATGATTAGGGTCAACGTTGCGCACTATCCATGGGTTGCTGTTCCAATCATTGATGCTACTTCTCACAATACCGTTTACTTGGTGATTCTGCCATCCTACAATTTCTTACTATGTTTGGCAAAAACGCTTCTATTTCTGAAGACATTTTCATTGTGAAAATCAAACATTAGTGTCAAGGTAGCAAACCTTCTTACTTGATTCTCTTTTAATATTGGATTTATAGCTTATGATATAGCGTATTCACATTTTTTTCTTTTCCTTAAATCACTTACACTTTTGGATTTCAGAAAACTAATTTCCAAACATTATCCAGATTCTTTCATCATTCTGTATCAAATCGCAGGAAAGTAGTAAAACAGAGAAGAAATGCCCCAAAAGTCAATGACTTGATGCTGTTGACTTGGCTTACTTTAATACAATGCCTCCCAAGACTAACAGCCAGAGATTTGTGACATAAATACCTATATCATGATAAAAAAAAATCAAAACTATACTATACAAGGATTTTACTGACATTTCCACATTTGCTCCTTTGGCTAAAGCTGTAATTTGCCTAGAGGCCACAAAGACTTAAAATGAAGTAGTTAAGTTATCAGTTAAGAAAAGTGCCCCAAAGAAATCCACACAATACTTATATACCATGGCACAATAAAGACATTCATCAATAAATGATGAATGTCATATCTTCAAAGATGAATGACATATCTTCAAAGGTATTTGAGAAACAAGGCCGGATATGCCATCACAATCTGAGAGATCTGGAGAACCTTTGCATCCAAAGAAATTGAATGCTGATGTTGAATCAAAAGTTGCATAAACAAACAGTTTAAGGGTTTGCATATCAGCAACAGCTTTTATATATCTTTTCTTTCTAATCATCTTCTACACGGCCATTATTCAGTCTGTCCTCTGTTCATCCATCACTGTGTGGTTTGGCTCATCCACAAAACAGGACAGGTCCAGACTGCAATGAACAATGAGGTCTGGAGAGAGGATCATCAGGGCTGACTTTCCCTCCATCCTGGACTTGTACAAGTCTAGGATCAGGAAAAGGGCAGCTAACATCTCTGCAGACCCCACACATCCTGGACACAAGCAGTTTAGATTTTTACCTTCAGCTCTGCGCTGCAGAGACAGTTTATTCCCCCAGGCTGTCTCTCTGACGAACACAATGAACACCTTACAGTCTGAGTATTCAGCTATGCTGCTGTGAAACAAAATAAGCATATTTGCACTACCACAACCTGCCTTTCTTGTTCCTTTCTTTATTTATTAAAAACAAATTGGCTGTACAAACACACAAATGTACATACTGTTCATTTCATCCTAATTTTATTTCTTCTAAAGTTTATATATTTATACTTAGTGACACTGTGAACGCTTGAAAACAAAGCCAAATTCCTTGTTTGTGCACACAGTCTTGGCCAATAAAGCTGATTCAGATTCTAATGGATTCATTTTTTCTCACTTCAACTGCACACAGTTGGTAAATCTCACCTGATATGTGGAAAAGTTTTGAAATTAATTATCATCGTCTCACAAAAATCTGGCATTTTAAAAAGGGTGTTTAGCCTTCTGAGAGCCCCCCCTCAAAGATTTCAAGTTATATTTTATTATCACCTATATGAACAATTATTCTGCAACATATTTCTGCAACTGTGGCCGTTTTAGCCCTCAAAACACATTAAACTACACCAGATAGTATTGTAGAAAACTTTATACCAGTTGTAAACTAAAAGCAACTGCATTATGTTGTAATTCAGATCAATTTGTAAATACTACTGGATGTATTAGTTTTTATTTGTTCATTTGATTAGGAAATGGACCAGTTTGCCTTGAAAGAAATAATAGAACGAAAAAGAAAAAAAATTAAGGAATTTTTGAAAAAAAATAAACTTTTTATATATTGACATCATGCCTGGTTGTATGGCTCTGGCGTCCCTTTCTAAAGCTTTCCAAATGTAATTGCCTCACCTGACACCTGGGGAGTGCTGTAATAAGCAATTTCCTGGGATTGCCTCAGGTGTCATGGTGTGGTGCCCACAGAAACTGAACCCTGCTTCCTACATCAATGTTCAAACAGCGATAAATACAACTTATGTAAATAAGCCATCAGAGAAATGAACACTTTGGACAAGCAACACTTGACTTAGAGGAATCTGAGAAACAAAATAAGAGGAAATTTTTCCCGTGGGAAAAATAAGGGGTAAGCCTTTATTCCCGATTTTCATTTAAAAAATATCCCAAAAAGCAAAAAAGCAGGGTGTAGCCTTTTTTGCCCTCGGGGTGAGAAACAGTCTTTGAAAAATTAGATATTTTGCGGAAAATATAAGATTTTTTCCCAAATGTGGAGTAAAAGCGTTGAAAGTTAAAAAGGGCCATTTTTAACGCAATTTTAAATTGGGATTTACTTTAAATATATTTCAAACAACGGGCCTGGTCCCAAAACCCCCTAATCCCCCCCCGCCTCAAACCCCCTTTTCATTTTTCCAACTGTTATTTTTAGAACAGAGGCGGGCATAAAAAATGGGTTAGTTAAGATTTTTCCCCTTGAGGAAAAAAATTTTGGTTTTTTAAATTAAACCCAAAAGTTGCGGGGTTTCCCCAAAAAATTTTCCCCTTTAAAAAAAGTGTTTCAAAGTGTTTGGCCTGGCCGAATTTTTTACCATCAATGTAAGAAAAATTTTTTATTTTATCCATTTCTCATTGTGGGATTTTGGGAAAATTTTATAAAAAAAAGGGAGACAAGATTTTATTTTATTTATCTAAATTAAAAATTTTCTCCAGCTTTAAATAAAACCAGTGTCATTTTTTACCCAAACCCTTATCCCGGTTTGCTTTTTTTTTTCTTCCGCAGTTTTAACACACCTTGCTTAGCCTTCTTCCCGCTTAAAATTCAGGTTTTTTTGGGTCTTCCTTTTAAATTTCTTTGAATTATGGTTGTCTTTTTTCCCCCTTTTTTTGTAAATCCCTTCCCTCTCCACCACCCTTTTTTCCGACTGTTTTATCAATGTTTCCTTTTTATGTGGAAAACCCCCATGTGGGTTTCTCCTTTTTTTGGGGTTTTCACGGGAAATTTTTCCCCCTCACCTTTCAAATTGGGGGACCTTTTAAGTTTAAAATTTTTGGGTTTGGGGGGAAAAGGCCCACCCCGAACGGAAACAGGAAAAAACCTCACATAATTTTTAAAGGTTTCTGCAAGGTTCCCTTTGGCCTTTTTTTTAAAAAATGGGCCCAAAACCCTACCCCCTTCTTTAACCCCGGAAACCAAACTTTTTCCCTTTTTCCCGTTTTTTTTGGTTTTAAAACTGGAATCCGAAGCCTAATCCCTATTCAATTTTTTCCCTTTCAAATTTTTTTTTTCCCTTTACCCTTTTCAGCTTTTTTCCCAAATTTGAGGTTACAACCCAAGTGAAACAGCAAAACCCAAGCCAAAATTTTGGACTTTCAATTTTCTCCCCCCTTTTTTGCCCCAGCAGGGTTTTTTTTCCCCCTGTGTCACAAGCCCTTTTTGTACCCCCTTTTTTCCTTCCCAAAACTGTAAACCCCAAGAGCGCCCAGTTTATTTACTGGTAAAGGGCCCCCCCAGTCATTTTCCAGGACCCCCTTTTTGGGAATCCCCCAAAAAAGCTTAAAAAAACAAACCCCAAAGGGAACCCGGGGTGCGGTTTTTCCCCCCCTTTGTTTCATTTAAGTTTTTCCCCTCCTTTTTCAGGGCTGTCCCAAGTTTTTAAAGAAAATTCCCAATTGAGAAAACCCCCTTCCCGAAAGAAGACCCCGAAATGTTTCAAGTACCCCCAAAAACCCCCAAAATTTAGGGTTCTAATTCAGAGGCCCCCCTGCCCCGGTTTACAGGGGTTTCCTTTTGTCCCCTTTTTAACAATCCCATGTTTTAATTGAAGATTTAAATTTTCCAAAACCAGTAAAGTAGGGCCCCCGCAAAACCTCAAACCCCCGAACCCCCCCTTCAAATTTTGGTTTATGGGCAACACTACCAACAAGGGTTTTCCTCCAACCCAAAAGGGGTTTTTACTTAAAGCAAAACTGCTTTATTTGGGATTTGAATTTGAAATTAAAAGGAAAAAAGAATCAGTGCACTGCCCTTTCAACTTCCCTTTTCCATTCCCCCCCTTTTTCCTTTAGGAACAGACCCCTTTAAAAAAAAAATGGTCCCAGCAAAAAGGTTTAAAGCCCCCGTAATTGGGCTAGAGCCCCAAAATTCACACCCTTGCTGGTCAGGCCGGGATCGGTAAAAGGGGAAAAAATTCAAAATTTTTCCCAAGGGTTTCCCGGGGTTTTATTTAACCAGGGGTTTTAAGGGCCAGACCAAAAAACCCCGTAATTGGTAATTTTCCCCAACCCGGAATTGGGTTTTTGGGGCCCGGGGTTTGGTTTGGCCCCCCGGGGGTTTTTTTGATCCCCAAAAACAAAAAAAAAACAAAAAAAAAAAAAAGTCCTCTTATCAGGGGTCCCCTTTTTGTTTTTTCTTTTGGGGCCCCAAAAGTTTGTTTCCGGGGGACCTTCTGCCAGAAAACCAAAACCCCCAAACCCCTATTTTGTCTTTAGATCGGGTTTTTCTTTTATTTTTTCCCCCCTTTCTTTTTTCTTTTTATTTTGATTTTTCTGCCCTTAAATTTTAAATCCTCTCTTTTTGCTTTTGGGAAAAAAAACTGGGAAAAACCCCCTTACAAAACCGCTCCGGGGGGGCCAAATAAACCCTGATTAGGGGCAAACTGGTTTGAACCCCGGGGGAGTGCGGTTTCTGGCCAAATTTGAGAAAAAAAAGGTTTTTCAGGTGTGGCGGTTCGGCCCGGGGGAAAAATGCCCCACCCACATTCAGGGCTGCAGGGCGTCAATGCATTCGTCGGGAGGGGTTTTACCCCCTTGGGCCCGGTGATCCCCTTTTCTGTAAAGTCCCTTTCCCCCCTTTTTTTTAGCTTACTGTTGAAAAAACAAAGGCCACTAGTGCCCAATAATAAAGCTTTTTTTATTTACATTTCTATTAAGAAAAAATTTCCCGTCCTTATGCACAGTCCCTTTAAACACTGCGTCCGATCCCTGTCCCTTATCCCCCTTTTTGGGGTCCCACTTCCCTTTTTGGAATCAAAGGGCCCTTTTGTTTCCAAAACTAAATTTTAAAAAAAATTTTAACTTTCTTTGAAAATCCAAAAAGGGAAGGGAAACAAAGATGACTTCTTTTTGTTTTGTAAATTTCATAATTTTTAAAACTTGAAAAATAGGGGTAAAGAATTGGGGTTTTGTTGTTGATATTTCATTTTTCCCGTTTTTTTTATTTGCTGTTCTTGGTTTTGGGAGGCCTTCCTTTAAAAATTAAAAAAATGTCCAGTGTGACCTCCGCAGAAATTTGGCCCAGTAACCGGTTAAAAGCCCCCCTCAGCAGTGATGGTTTTTCCCAAAAGGCCCCAAAAATTGCAGAGCCCCCCTGCAGGGGAAAAATATGGGAACCCCCCCACAAAAAAGGCCCAAAAAAACGGAACCCGGCACCCCTCCCCCTTTGGGCCATAGGCGAACAAAAGAGGGGAAATTTCAGAGGCCCAAATTTCCGCCAAAAGGATTAAAGAGCCCAAAAAACTTTTCTTTTGGTTGGGCGGGTTTGGGGTTTGTTCAAAAAACCAATTTTGGGCCCCATTAAATGCGGCTCTAGCCTTAACCCAAAAAGAAAACTTTCTTTTCCTATTTTGCCTATTACCCCATTTAGGGTTTTGGTGCAGTTTTCCCGGGATCCCCCAGCTCCCTTCCCCACCCCTTTCCCCCTTTATCCTTTTTCCAAGGGATGTCACAGGGACACGGGGTTTTGGGGTTTTTCCTGCAAAAGCCCCCAAATTTACTCTATTAATCCATTTTAGTTTTTTTTTTTTATTCATTCTGTCCCTCTTTCTGCTTGTGGCCTAAAATTATACCTAAAGTACAAAGAGACAGTGGCCATGTTGGAAAATAACACCTAAAAACTGTAGCTTGCTTTAAAAGGTTGATTAAAATTTAAAAAATTTTTCCCCTGAAAAAACCCAAAGTTTTAAAATTTTTCAGATTAAAACCCAAAAAAAAATGTTAAAATCCAAAAGGAAAAATAACCTTTAAATTTAAAATGCAAAGGAGGTTTATAAATGATGATTTTATTTATTAGGGGAAAACCAACCCGGGGCCTTGTGAAAAAGTAACTGCCCCCCAAAGGCTAAAAAAAAATAATTGTATTAATTATATTTTTTATTTTTTATTAAATTAATTTTAAAGTATTTTTCCCTTCAAATTGGGACCTTTTATGGGTTTGAATCACCGCCCAAAGTATTTTGCCAAAAAATTTTCCGGGGAAAGGGTTTTTTAGGGAGGGAGCAGAAAAGCCCAAGCAATCGTCCAAAGGGGGAAAATGAAAAGGGATAAATTTAAAGAAAATAATTAAAAAAACCCCCATAAAAGTTTTCTTTTTTTCTGTTTTTTAAAGTTTTTTTCTAACAGGAAAACTTTGAGAGACCCAAAGGGGGGAGGAAAGGGGGCAGAAATTGGAAGGGGGAAAATTTTAAAAAAACCCCAAAAAGTATTTTTTTTTTCATTAAAAGCAATGTTAAACTTTGCGAACATCAGGTTTACAACATTTTGCTCTTATTTTCCTAACAGTCCAATTTACAAACGAAGCCCAGACCTGACAAAAAACCCAATGACAAAATCAGAGCAGCTCCTGAGAATAGATGATCACGATTTCACCATGAGACCAGCGTTCGGAGGTTAGAAACACTCATTTGCTCTTTTCAATATGATGCCATTTACAAACCAACGGCTTGGAAATGCTAAGATAAGATCCGATCAGTGTTTTTTTTTTTTTTTTGTTTTAACCTTTTTGTTCTGCAGGCTCTAAGCTCTCTGAGACCTTTGTGACACCATCACTAAAAACTGTTCCTCTTTCTGGTTTTGGTTTTGTGTTAACTGGAAGGATTTGTCTTCAGCTTTCTTGGATTGAACGATTAATGCAAGATAAATGGGAAACAGGGGGTGTTTTTATATAAGGTTTATTTTTTCTTTATATTCTCCTTTTTAAAACAGAAAAATACAAACCAAAAACTTTATTTAGGCAAACAAATCAGCAATGCTGGGTTTTTATTTACAACAGGTGCTGCTTTTTATTTTTATCAGAGTACTTTTAATCCCACAGCAATCTGCTGCTGAACACACACCAAGTGACCCTTTGCAGAATCCCTTTGCAATGTCCAATTTGAACCTTGAAGAGGAAAAGAGAGCTGGACTGTATCCAGTGTTGCATCAGCTTTTATCCTTTGTTATGACCTGATTGTTGTTTTGTGCTTGTGGGAATATGATGATGCAGAGTACAGGGGCTGAAATAGGTCAAAGATAAATCAAAGCCTTACTGTCACAGCTGTACCACAAGCGCTTGCTGTGTACTGGTGCGTGCACCATTATTTCCTACTTTTAAACATTGTTTCTATCATAAAGAGTTTCAAACCACTGTAGTGAATATGAGCTACTTTAAAAAATATTATTGTTCATATCTCAAAAAATTTTCCAAAACATTTTATGATGATTTTTGAGGGAAAAAAAAAAATAATTTAATTTTTTAAAAGTTTTTTTAATTTTCGCACAGAAATAAAAATTTAACTGGGGGGACACTGAGCCTTAAAAAAAAAAGTTCAAATAAAAAATGTTTGGGTTTCCATAAGAATAAAAGGTGACCACAAAAGTAAAAGTTATCAAGAATTTGTTTGTCCAGGGAAATCAATGAAAATTTTTTTAATGGTCTATAATTCAGTTGTATGTCCTGGTTTTAATTTTAAAAAAAAACCCCAAAAATTTTTAGGGTCATCATTGGGTCGGGTCAGACTTCTTTGATGGACAAAAGCTTTCTGAGACTTCGGCTTTGTCTGTGACTTGCAAAATAAAAAAGGGATTTTGTCACTGTATGGTGCAACAAAAAGTTGAAAGGGCAGGGAAAAAAAAATTAATTATTTTTAGAAAACCAACTCCCTTATTTTTAAAAAAACGTCCAAAAACCCAAACTAAGGGGTTCGTTTTGGGCAAAACTGTAAAAACCGGGGGGCTAGCTTTAAAATGGCCGGAAACCGAGTTCTATGGGAGAAAGGTGTAATATGCACATTTATCATAAAAAACCAGAAAAGCTGAAAATAATAATTTAGCCCCATTACTTTTGAAAATTTAAATTCCCTTTTTTGGGGGGGGCGGTCCTCCAATACCTGTTTGGGGGGATGTTTAGGGGGGAAAGTAGGGGCAACCATCTTGAAAGGGGGTAGGGAAAGCATGAAAGAGCTTTTTGGGACCAAAGAAATATAAAAAAGCAGGAATTACAGGATATACTTCATTGATTGGAGATAAAGAACTCAAATACTAAAAAAGTATTTTACAGTTAACGGTTCAATAGTTTTCTGATGATATCATGAAAATAAATGCGTTTCTATGCCCCCTCTATTTTTTAAAAAACTTTTCTCCCCCACAGCGTTTGTGAATCTCTTTGGAGGCGCAAAGTTATTTTTTTTTAGGGGGAGAAAACAAATTTTTTAGAGCTGAATTTATGTTAGCTGTAAAATTAATGGTTTTGGGTGTAGCAGACATTTAAAAAAATGGGCTTTTGATTTTAACAAAAAAAAGCGTTTCCCAACTTTTTCTGTTTATTAGATTTTGGGGCCCGACAAAATGAAGGAAAACCAAAAAAACAAGGAAATCCTAATATACAGTGTCCCCTTAAGCTTACTTTTAAAATTATAACATAACGAAATATTTATAACACGTTGTAGTTTTGTAAGTATATTTAAAACACGCCACTATTGAAAATGAGGCCCCCGGTTTTTAAAAACCCTTTTTATATGTATTTTTTTTAGTTTTTTGGGTTTGCATTATAAAATTTAAAAAAAAAAGTGCCGAAAAGATGTTTTTTCCAACCCTTTTTTTAAAAAATAAAATACCCAATAAAAATTTTGGCTTACATTTTTTATCCCTTCCCCCCCCTTACTCTAAGAGCCCTAACTAAAATCCCCGGGTAAGGTTTTCCCCCAGAAGTTACCAAAAAAAATTTTCTGTTTTGGGTCTGAGAAAATTCAGGAAATTCTTTAAACAGCAACAGAACCAGGAAGAACCCCGGGTTTTAAAAAATATTCCCCCAAAATTTAAAAAAGTCACAGACCCCCTGTTCAATCCATTTATCCGAAAATTTTTTTGGGAATATTGGGAAAATTAAAAACCTACTTGCAGGAAGTAAGCCATTTCTAAATGAAAGCCACTGGTTCAGTTTGCAGTTTACCACAAATCATTTTGGGGACACAGTCAACATGTGGAAGTAGGTGCTCTGGTCAAAGAGGCAATAACGAAACCTTTTGACCTACATGCCAAACGCTACTTGTGGCTGAAAATGCTTCACATCCATTCATGCTGGTAATAGAATCATGCTGTGGCGACACTTTTCTTTAAGCAGGTAAAAACACAGTTCAACCAAAGTCTGAATCTAAATAAGAATTTATGTCAAGACTAGAAAAGTAATGCTCACAAATCCTTTCCATCCGGTATAAATGAGTTGGAGCCACTTTGTTCTATCTCATTGAGATAAGCATAAAAATAATCTGTCTCTAAATGTGCAAAGTTTGTCATGATAAACTTGCAGCTGTAATGGCACAGAATCTGCTAGCCGTCTTCTACACTGCCATTATTCAGTCTGTCTGCACATACATCACTGTATGGTTTGGACCAGCTACAAAATAGGACAGGTCCAGACTGCAACGACCAATCAGGTCTGCAGAGGGGACTATCAGGGCTGACCTTCCCTCCATCCAGGACTTGCACAGGTTTAGGGTCAGGAAAAGGGCAGCTAACATCTCTGTAGACCCCACACATCCTGGGCACAAACTGGTTAAGCCTTTGGCTGAATACAAATCCACGCCACACTTTTTCAGGGTTTTTTCCTTTTTAAAAAAAGGGAAAAAGCATGAAAATTTTTCCCCCACCTCACAAAAAGGAAGTTTTACCCTCTTTCCCCCCCCAAACCTCAGCTAATGTCAATAATCTTTTGGGAAATGAAAGCTAAACCAGTTTTATAAAGGGTGCCAATTTAAATAAGAAGTTCCTATTTTTGTCATATTTGGCTGGAGTTTGGTAGGACCAGAGTACAGATCGGAGTGCTGGAGTCCCATGGTGAGGAATGAGCTTCTTTAATAGGGGTAGTGATGGAAAAACACTTACAAGCAGCAGTGCATGGAGCACAGGCACAGAAACAGGGTAGGTATCAGGAGGAACCGGTGGAAACCAGAGAGTATAAATCCTGATGTAGGTTGGGGAATGGACCAATGAATCAAGGTAGGTAATCAGAGGGATTTAGGGACAGCTGGTAGAAGAGGGACTGAAGAGAACTGATGGAGATCGACTAATTAACACAGATGAGCATTGGGTGCAGGGAGGTCACAGAAAACATCTGAGGGAACAGAAATAAGTAAACAAACTAAACATAAACTGGGAGGAATCCAATCTATAAGAAAATATAAACTAACACCTCTGACACAGGAACATCAGAATGAATTTAATAAACCTAAATGAACAGAAATAAAGCAACTGCAAAACATGGCAGCGCAAAAAGGTAAACAAAACTCAAAACCCAAAACCTAACATGGGCAGATTATGACAAATTTTTTTTTGTCACCTATCCTTCCAATCTTCTGTATCTCCTCCCATCACAGAATTTCGCTTATGGAACCATGGTGGATATGTTTGTTCTACCACGATAATCTTTAAGAATTATTAAGATGATCTTGTTAAGAATTGCTATTGTTTAAATAAACTGAATACTTGTTTTACATAGATACATTTCTGCTTCTGTAGGACTTCACCATGACTTTATACCTGCGTCACTACTGGAAAGATGAGCGGCTATCGTTTCCCAGCACTAACAACCAGAGCATGACCTTCGACAGTCGCCTGGTGAAGAAAATCTGGGTTCCCGACATGTTTTTCGTCCACTCTAAGCGCTCTTTCATCCACGACACCACCACTGACAATGTCATGTTGAGAGTTTATCCTGATGGCAATGTGCTCTACAGTCTCAGGTAAGAGCAATCTTTTCTCCGAAATTTTATCAGAAAGAACCAGCTGTCACAATCAAAGCCATCATAGGGAGGGTTTTTTCAATTGGAATAAAAAGAGCAGTGTTTGCTCACCCTTATTTTACTTCCTCCCGTGTGTCCGCATCTAATTCACAAAGCAAAAAGCATTAATGGTTTGGAAGTAAAACCACATCCAACGCAGCAGTTTCTACTTGTTTTCTCTCAGGTCACTGTTTTCCTTATCTTACGATGTGCAGTAGCATCTATACTGATAATTAAAAAACCTTTAATTTGAGAACATTAATGCAGTGGGGGTAAAAGTTTGTATTAGTTTTTCATGATATCACTAGGCACAATATTGGTAATGATGTCAACAAAGCAAATGTAAATAAAGCATTTTTATGTATACTTTACTTTTCAGGCTAATCGGAGTGTCTTGGCACTAAATAATAATCCATGAATTTGTGTTTTCTTAGAGTGTTAATATGACTTGGCACAAAAACTCATTTTTCTTAGCTACTCTTCAAAATGAGAAAGAACGTGTCATTCAGGTAAGGCAGGTGTCTGAACAGTTTACAATATATTTGGAACTGCGGCAAACATGGCTAGACTAGGACCCATATTTAGCTTGCCCCCCAACCACGTTGAGCAGGACGGTTAGGCAGGTGAAAACATCTCCAAATCTCACAGTACAGTAAGTCTCAAGTCCTACCATAACAAAGGTCAATGTGTGAATTAAACTTTCTGGTTAGGTTTGTCACAACACTGAGGATGCTCAGTGCTGCATTTGATACAGTCGATCACAACATTCTCTTAGAAAGGCTGGAACATGCTGTAGGGATCAGGGGAACAGCGCTAGGCTGGTTTAAATCTTATTTGTCTGACAGATTCCAGTTTGTTCATGTAAATGATAAATCATCTTCAAACTCCAGGGCTAATTGTGGAGTACCACTGGGTTCAGTACTTGGGCCAATTCTCTTTACTATATATATGCTTCCAGTAGGTAAGATTATCAGGCAGCATAGGATAAATTTTCACTGTTACGCTGATGATACTCAGCTTTATTTATCCATAAATCCTGATGAGTCCAACCAGTTAGATAGACTACAAGCATGTCTTGAATACATAAAAACTTGGATGACTTGAAATTTTTTCCTTCTAAATTCAGACAAGACAGAAGTTGTCGTCTTTGGACCGGAAAATGAAACTGCTTAGTCAGAAATATCCTATCCAGGAGTGACGCTGAAAAACTAGTCCATGCATTTGTTACTTCAAGGCTGGACTATTGTAATTCTTTACTATCAGGATGTCCACAAAATGCAGTTAAAAGCCTTCAGCTGATTCAAAATGCTGCAGCAAGAGTTCTGATGAAAATTAAAAAGAGATATCATATTTCTCCTATTTTAGCTTCCCTTCATTGGCTCCCTGTTAAATCCAGAATAGAATTTAAAATTCTCCTCCTCACATATAAAGCCCTTAATGATCTAGCTCCATCATACAGAGATCTGATTGTTCCATATGTTCCTAACAGAGCACTTCGTTTACTGGTGGTTCCTAGAGTCTCTAGAAGTAGAATGGGAGGCAGATCCTTTAGTTATCAGGCTCCTCTCCTGTGGAACCAGCTCCCAGTTTTAGTCCGTGAGGCGGACACCCTGTCTACTTTTAAGGCTAGGCTTAAAACTTTCCTTTTCGATAAAGCTTATAGTTAGAGTGGCTTAGTTTATCAGGGAGGGAGCCTTCCTACCTTCTTGTTGGTTGGAGTAACGGGGAGTCAGCTTTAGCCTAAACTGGCTCAGTTATGGTTGAGGTGCAAACACACCCTCCATATCTGCTACCTGTATGACCCCTTCTCTTTTCCAATGGTTATAATCAGTGTGACAGAGAGAGGTATCCCAATCCTTGTGGTTTTTAGTATAACAATGACCATCAGTGGGACCCTTTGTGGGGCCTTGAGACGACATTGTTGAAAATAAGCGCTGTTTAACTAAATAATCTAAACTGAAACTATCTGTGTAGTCATGCTGCTATAGGCTTAGGCTGCTGGAGAACATAATGACCACTTTCACCCTCTTCGCTACATTCTCAAACTACTCTCCAATTTTGCATTATTTGCTGTTATTTCAGCTTTTAACTTTGTTCTCTCTCTTTTCTCTTCCTAGAAGCTACACCTGGCCTGACTCTGTGTCTACCTGTGACAACTTTCTGGAGAGGGGCATCGTCCGAGCTTCTGCTGGCAACAACTTAATGCTCACCCTCTACCGATGATCCACATGGCCCTGTCTTTCAGTGTTTAACCCTTTCTCTCTCCTAGACATGGCTACTGGCTGAGCTTTTACTGTGACTAACTCATGTGCTCTCTTTCAGACTCTAACCTTGAAAACTGGCTCAGAGTTTATATGTTCTTTCTTTCTAGGTGAAACGACTAAAGGAGCTACATCCGTTAACATTTACTTTTCCTTCCCATAGAAAGTACTCCTGGATCAGTGCTTCTTTGTTCTCTTTGTGTCTCTGCTCTGTTCTCTCTAACCCCCAGTCGGTCGTGGCAGATGGCAGCTCACACTGAGCCTGGCTCTGGTTCTGCTGGAGGTCTCTTCCTGTTAAAAGGGAGTTTTTCCTCTCCACTGTCGCTACATGCATGCTCAGTATGAGGGATTGCTGCAAAGTCAACGCCAGTGACTGTCCACTGTCTCTACATGCTCATCCGGGAGGAGTGAATGCTGCAAGTCACTGACTGGATGCAATCTGCTGGGTTTCCTTAGACAGAATAACTTTTAACCAATTTGAATAAATAACTGAATCTGACTGCACTGTTCAATGGTTAGGACTAATTTGAATGTATGTACCTTCTGAATTTGCGCTATATAAATAAAACTGAATTGAATTGAAAATCGATTTGAACTGAAGGATGCATATGTGGAGAAGCATTTTATGTGTTAGGTACAGTGGAGGATCTGTGGTACCATGGGCCTGCATCTCTTTTGAAAAGCTCTGGGGAGCTTGTTATACTGCATGGCTTTATGAACAGCACTAGGAAATTGTAAGAAAAAAACTGGTGGACTCAGCTTGAAAACTGAAACTGGGACATCACTGGGTATTTCAGCAGCATAATGATCCAATCAGTGTTGAGAATAAACACAACACTGAAGACAACAGAGCATTAGAGAGGACCCAGGACTCAGGACAATTTAGAGCGGTGGTTTCCAAAGGTGGGGTCGGGACTCCACTTGGGGTCATGAATCACTAAGTGTGGGGTCTTGGGATCCTCTTCAGAAATTAAACAAAGTACTTAAGGTGATAATAGTAAAGCACACTTATGCTAGAAATGTGACAAGTGATAAAAACAGTACTTCCAAATAGGCGAAAGCAATGTATTGACTAATGATGCTGCTTGTGTTACCATTTTACCCCTTTTAAATGACTAGTTGGTAAAGTTTTTTAACCCAACAAATAACTATGGTCACAAGTCTCCATCATGGTTATACAGCTGAACGCTCAGGGAGACACTGATGCAGAGAGACTGAATTAAGAGGAATAGTCAAAGCTCCCTCTCTGTAGGCTCCAGTCTTGTGATGCGTTATAGGAGAAGAGTAAGTGCTGTCCTTGTGGCAGGAAATTCTGTAAACAACTGAACCTTTTTCTAAACGTGGGATTTTCACCAATCCACCAATGAATACATATGCTTCAATTAAAGGCAGAGTTCTCAAATCATAAGTTTGAAATCATAACGGTTACAACGGTAAAAAGGTTTCCAAATAAGTCATCTGCACAAATATGTGCTATACTAACCTATAACATGTTGTTAAAAAAGTGAGAAATTAAAATACTTTATGCTTCCTTCATCCTTTTATTTTTCATTAATAAATAATTAAAGTTTATTTGTTTCTATCCCAGACAAATAGTCCTCCCTAACCATGGTGGACATTTTATCTCCATTTTGCAATCAGCACGACTGCTGTACTCAGAGTGTAGCGTAAATACCTTCCACTACCAGAGTGTACGAAAAAGCACTGGTTTTTGAGAAATTGACACTTTTCGTCTTAATTGTAATTACACATATGTCAGGAATGCACCGATATGAAAATGTGGGCCGGTGTCTATATCCGATATTAGCATGGTTGTTATGGCCAATAACCAAAACTTAATGTATTATATGTATTTCCCTACCCCTTCCATACTCTGAGAAAACGCCCAGACAGCTGACATTGCTTTTTCTGCTTCAGTTAATCCCCCCCTAATCCTGCGCTGCATCACTGACACTGATACTGATATGAAAAAATGACTATCGGCCGACAACGATGCTGATGCACATATATTATAGATAGATAGATAGATAGATAGATAGATAGATAGATAGATAGATAGATAGATAGATAGATAGATAGATAGATAGATAGATAGATAGATAGATAGATAGATAGATAGATAGATAGATAGATAGATAGATAGATAGATAGATAGATAACTTACAGTGGATCTGTTCTTTTCTGCAGAGTCACAGTCACTGCTATGTGCAACATGGACCTCAGCCGCTTCCCCCTGGACACTCAAACCTGTTCACTGGAGATTGAGAGCTGTGAGTGAAATGATTGAATGTGGACAAATATAGAAGCATTTTAACCAGAATGACCCAGAACTTAAATGCTTCTGAGGGGTCTTCTGGGGTCAGTCCAATGTTTCATACCTGGGTCTTTCGGATTACAACCGAGGTTTAAAATTTGAGTAGATGAAGTTTGTTGAAATAAGAAAAGTACCCTTACTATTTGGTTGCTTTATTGGGGCCTTAGTCAATAATTATTGTAAACTGTTTTCTACAATATCTCTGTGATTTATTCGTCAGTTTTGTTTGGAAATGCTATCATTCATGCTCAAGGTCACTGCATCCTCCCAGCTTAATGTTAAACTACCAAACAGTAACAGCTATTTACACAGCTCATCTTAAGATTTCCAGATATTATGTGTTACAGTGGAAAACATCAGCCAAACGTCAGAAATTAATTATTGAGAATGGTTGACTGTGGATCTCGGTTGGGCTTTATTTCATCCCAACAGGGGCAATTTGGGCTGCTTAATATTTTGTTGTTACAGCAGAACTAGAAATGGCTTAAATAAAATAAAATACCTAGGAGCACATTGACATGTGACAGGAGGAAGCTGGAATCAAAATCACAACCTTTCGGATTGCTAGACTACTACTCCTCCCACTGTGCAATCGTCGCCCACAAATATGATGAGACTCATACACTAACCTCACAGGTAACTTATTAAAAATAGAAAGTCAAGTGTTTAAAAAAGCTTAATTAGAAATTAAGCACCTGGAAAAGCTCAAATCAGGGATAGTCAGATAAATTGACACTTGCACTAGTTTTACAAAAAAATTAGACAATTTGAAATTAATTATAAGGCCTCTAACAAATTACAGAAGGAAGAAGATCATGTTTAATTCGACTTTTTTCTATCTGGTTTGCAATAAAATCTTCCAAAAGCAATCAGAAGCATTACAGAAACGTTCACCTCAAATTCGAAGATTTTCACTCTTTTCAGAAGATGAGCTCTGGTGTATTTCTGCACATTTCGTCTCCAGTCATCACGCTGCTAGAGAGACATTTTTAATATCCATTTCTGATACTCTTCAGGAGCTTTCTTCTTGCACCCTGCTGAGACTGACATGTCCGCTTTGCATACCAGATATTTCCTGAAATCCCAGATCTATCACACCATAAAACTTTGAGGACTTGCTTCTGCTTCTAAAGCACTAAAAAGTAAAGCACTGCTTTCCTTTTAAGCTCGTCTCCTCCCTTATGTAAAACTCCACAGTGCAAAAAGAGCAGTATGTAGATATCAGCCTGGTCTCTTCTTTTTCATCCAGCTGTATTTGCACTCTGTTCTGATTTGGTTTGAGTATATTCTTATTTCTACATTTTTTCCCACACAGATGCATACACAGATGATGACCTGATGCTGTACTGGAAGAAAGGCAATGAATCCCTGAATACGGATGACAGAATATCTCTCTCCCAGTTCCTGATCCAAAAATTTCACACCACCACAAAGCTGGCTTTTTACAGCAGCACAGGTACTACAACGTCACATACTGTTGCCTCACAACTGAATTAAAATTTCAAAGAATCTCATTTCACTTTTCATGTCATTTCTAACAAAAGGATCAAGTTTTTCATACATGAACTCATCATCTCCAGAGCACATACAGAGGAGAAATACATAATCCTTGCAGCAAACTGAAAGAGACAGGCCGTTGTGAACCTGCTGTGTGCTGCAGGAAACCCGCTGAAAGCATTATACTGCTCAAACAACCACATGTCACTTTCCAGCAACTCAAAGCATAAAAAGGATTTTGTGTGCTATCTTTCCCTGCCAGGGTTGCTGGGATGATTCTTCAAGTGTTGACACGGTTCATCAACAGCCAGCTCCTGACAATGTGGATATAACTGTCATTGTTTCTTTTTTTGTCCTGCAGGCTGGTACAACCGTTTGTACATCCACTTCACCCTGCGGCGCCACATCTTCTTTTTCCTGCTGCAGACTTATTTCCCCGCCACTCTGATGGTTATGTTGTCCTGGGTTTCCTTCTGGATTGATCGCAGGGCCGTACCTGCCAGGGTGCCACTAGGTAGGCGAGACTTTCAATTTATTGAAATACATCTGCAGAGGAAATAGTCTTTCTTAAAAGCTAAAACAAATCTACCAATTTTCTCAATGAATTAGATACTTCTAGTCTTTTCTCTAAACAAAATCATATAAGCTAAACTGATTAAATGTATCTGTAGATGTGGGCCAGTTTCCTTAAAGCACATATAATTTTTACACCCATTCATTATTTTCGGCTAATTCAAGATTGGGTCTTGGGAGTAGCATGTCCAGGAGGGAAATTCAACAACACTGTCCAGCTTATTCTGGGGAACCCAAAGGCAATCCCAGGCAAGAAAGAGTTATATCGTCCTTCCATTGTGTTCCGGGTCTGCTCCAGTGTCTCCTCGTAGTGGGAGATGCACAGAGAACTTCCAAAGGGGGGCACCCAGGAACATCGTTCACACTCAGCTGCGAACCAGTTGAGTAAATGATGAAGGTCATGGTTTGAAGTTGCTAGCACAACAACACAATTTGCGAAAAACAAAGATGAGCCCCCGAGGTTTCCACACCAGATGCCCTCCTCTCCACGACTACACCTCTGGATCCTGTCCATGTACCCCATAAAGAGGGTCGGAGACAAGGGGGAGTTGTAGCTTAGTCCGACCTGCACTGGGAACAAGCTCATGTGCCGAGAATGCAAACACACCTCTTGCTTTGGGTATACAAGGACCGGATATCCTTTTGAAACAGCCCGCCACCCATTCATAAGCTTTCTCTGTAGTCACAAAATACATGTACTACTTGGACAACCAAACTCCACGAGGAAAAGGATCAGGTCCATTGTTTGACAGCCAGGAGAACTGTGGCACGACTTCTCCTGCATTTTAAGTTTAACAGCTTTTACATTCTTCCTTACAAATCTCTAAACTAGAGAGGCTGAGAATGTTTGACCCTCAGATCACACTTTCTGGTATAGTTTCTTAATGCAACTCCACAAAGGTAAGGGGTTTTACAACTTTCCTTTTTCCGTTTGTGTTCAGGCTTCTATGTCTCTATAGTTATGTTGATTTTTATGTTAAAAGTTGAGAAATATGTAAAAAAGCATGAAAGAAAAACCACCCACAAGGCAGCCTAGAACTCTGACAAAAGATGAGTGATGACATTTTGCTTGGAATCAAAACATTAGACAAAACCCACTTTAGATTAATCTATTAATGGCAATGTCTTCTGCTTGAATTTGAGAATTTTATATGGTCATTTATTCAGTATCTATTTACCCAGTGGTTTAAAAGCTTTCTGTAGTGATTCTCATCTGCCTATAATTCACCACGAGGGTGAACAATACTTTAGACAAATTGTGTATGTTCAGATCAAAAAAATTCTGACAGCATTCAGCTTATACTTTGTAATTTCTGCTCCATTTCTGACCAACATGTTTACTCCGATGCCCACGGATGTGTCGGCCCCTCCCATTTCTCCAAACAGCTGTATCACCACAATATTTTATATTACGGAGCTATGTTTGTGCAAGTCTTAATTTACTCCACATAATTAGTCAATGTTTTATATGTGAGGGTTTAACTACATCATTGTAGTCGACCTGTCAGTAGGTTATTTAGACAACACCGACTGTCATGCAGCTCAAACTCTGCAAGTCTATCTACAGTTAGTTTGCCCACATATACATATTATTTGTCCCTAAAACGTCACTTCATACTAATACAAAACGTGTTGCAGTTGGAAATAAAGTCAAAACATTGGTATATAAAGAGACAGCAGCTGCAGTCAAATGCTCTCTCCTGTATTTGGCTAAGGCGTGGCATTAGAAAAACGATGTGGCTGCAACTAACGGTCCTAGTTAACATGCAGGAGGATCCTTTGGCTATTGATTTAGGTAAATTAAAGGTAAAACCCTCTGTAAAAGTATTTTCTCAACTCATACATTTTAGCTCAAAAACAACATCTGCAGTCACCTCCATGGTCTGGCTTCTGACTCACTGCTCTATTTGTCCCAGCTTTAACATGAAATGTTTTGTTTCCTCTTTTCTCAGGTTTAGCTTTTTTATTTCCTTAAATCCAATATTTTAATTATTTCATAATCTTGCATCAAATAGTGTTTCCAACAAAATCGGTCTGTTTTTGGTGAGAGAAACGAAATCTGTCCTCTTCACTTGTTTTTATGCATTTCTCCAGATCTCACCCACATTTTTTGCAAGACAGTCTTTGTAGCAAAAGGGATCAATGCATCTTTTTCCCGTGTCACAAATAAGCAGCTCTATATCCTTTTGAATTATTCCTTGTCAAAAATGTTAGGTTTTGTTAGGAAAACCATCCATTAACTGTATACGCTCAGAGGGACAAGCGTCTAGATGGGGTGGAAGCCTACATCGTCCATATATGGAATTAAAAGTCCAATTTTTAGGGCATGAAGGCTGCTTTGTTGTCTAAAATGTTTTTATTCTCTGCTTTAAAAGCCAATGGAAAGGCAAACTGTAATATATAAGCACATTGTTAGAAAATTTGGAGGAGAAATTGGCGCTCTACACACCTAGAGGATTCCTACTTAATTCTGGAAAAATAGCCTACTGTTGTATAAAAAAAACTTCCCAAGCCAGAACACCCTTTTTTCTCATCATTAATAGGAAGAGAAAAAGAATAATCCTAGGTTTTTCCTCTTAGTACAGTTGCTAAAATCTTACAAAGAGTCATAGCTCTGTTGAGCCACCCTTCCCTTAGCTCTCAGCAGTCATGACTTTTTTTGGGATTTTTTTAAAAAAAATTATTCTATTAAAAAAAAAATCTTTGACATACTCCCGAAGATGATTACTTCATTCCTCAGCAAGTGAGACAACATTGGAAGTAAACGTGGGAACCTGATCTGTTTTTGGAACTGTTTTGATCCTGTGGAGCTTCCTGATTTATCAGAAATATTAGCTTCATCTAAACCTTCAACTTGTTTGTTAGCCCCAATCCCAATCAAATTATTTAAGGAAGGGGTTTTTCCCTCTGATTACCACCCCCCATTTTAGATATGATTAATCTATCCTTAGTAAATTGATATGTCCCACAAGCTTTTAAGGTAGCTGTATTAAACCTTTGTTTAAAAAACCTTCGCTTGATCGGGGATGACTTAAAAAATTAAAAGACCGATATCCAATTTTTCCGTTTTTATCTAAAATTTCTTGAGAAAAATATTTTGCTAATTTTCAAATGGGGTGAGCATTTACACAGCAATGCTTTTTTTTGGAAGAGTTTCAGTCAGGCTTCAGAGCTCATCATAGCACTGAAACAGCTCTGCTGAAAATCACTAATGATATTCTTATGGGCCCTCAGATAATTGGGTTGTGTCTGTACTGGTTTTTTGTTAGATCTCAGTGCTGCATTTTTATAAGTCGACCATAATATTTTCTTAGAAAGGTGGGAATTCTGTAGGGATCAGGGGAACAGCGCTAGAACTGGTTTTAAATCTTTTTTTCTGACAGATTCCAAATTTTTTCATGTAATTGATGAATCATTTAAAATCCCGGGTTAATTGCGGAGTACCCCAGGGTTCAGTACTTTGGGGGGTTTCTTTTACTATATACAGTATATGCTTCCAAATAGGTAAGATTATCAGGCAGCATAGAAAAAATTTTCACTGTTTTTTAAGGTAGCTGTAATTAAACCCCCTTTCTTTAAGAAAACCTCGCTTGATTGGAGATGACTTTAAAAAAATTTCAGACCCTATATCCCAATCTTCCCCTCTTATCTAAAATTTTTGAGAAAATGTTTGCTAATCAAATGTGTGAGCATTTTAAACACAGCAAAGAAAAACCCGTTTTTAAAGAGTTTCATTTGGGTTCAGAGCTCATCATAGAAATGAAACAGCTCTGCTGAAAGTCACTAAATGATATTCTTATGGCCTCAAAATAATGGACTTGTGTCCGTGTACTGGGTTTTGTTTTAGATCTCAGTGCTGCATTTGATACAGTCGACCATAATATTCCTCTTAGAAAGGCTGGAATATGCTGTGGGGTCAGGGGAACAGCGCTAGAATTGTTTTAAATCTTATTTGTCTGACAGATTCCAGTTTGTTTCATGTAAATTGATGAAAATTTTTTTAAACTCCAGGGTTAATTGGGGAGTACCACAGGGTTCAGTATTGGGGCCAAATTTTTTTACCCCTATATACAGTATTGTTCCCCCATTTAAATTATCCGGCAGCATAGAATAATTTTTCCACTGTTATGCTGATGACCCTCAGCTTTTACTTATCCATAAATCCTGATGAGTCCAAACCCCAGTTAGATAGACTACCCAAAATGTCTGGAAGAATAAAAAAAATGGATGAATTGAAATTTTTTACCTTCTAAAAATTCAGAAAAAGACAGAAATTGTCATCTTTGGGCCGGAGTTTTAAAAAAAAAAACTGCTTTTAAAAACACTTTAAACCTGGATGGCATTAAATTTTAACCCCCGGTAAAAAAGGGGAAAAAACCTTTTGGGGTATTTTTGACCAGGACAGGTCATTTTAAAACCCATATTAAAAAGGTTTTTTAGGATTTCCTTTTTTCACCTCCGGAACCCTTTCCAAAATTAGAAATATCCCCATCAGGAGGGACGGAAAAACTAGTCCATGCATTTTTTTTACTTCAAGGCTGGACTATTTTAATTCTTTACTATCAAATGTCCACAAAATGCAGTTAAAAGCCTTCAGCTGATTCAAAATGCTGCAGCAAGAGTTCTGATGAAAATTAAAAAAAAAGAGATAAAATTCTCCCATTTTAGCTTCCCTTCACTGGCTCCCTGTTAAATCCAAAATAGAATTTAAAAAATTCTCCTCCTCACATATAAAGCCCTTAATGATCTAGCTCAATCATACATCAGAGATCTGATTGTTCCAAATGTTCCTAACAGAGCACTTCGTTCTCAGACTGCAGGTTACTGGTGGTTCCTAGAGTCTCTAAAAGTAGAATGGGAGGCAGATCCTTTAGTTATCAGGCTCCTCTCCTGTGGAACCAGCTCCCGGTTTTGGTCCGTGAGGCAGACACCCTGTCTACTTTTAAGGCTAGGCTTAAAACTTTCCTTTTGATAAAGCTTAGAGTTAGAGTGGCTTAGTTTAAAAGGGAGGGAAACCTTCCTCCCTTCTTATTGGTTGGAGTAAGGGGAGTCAGGTTTTAGCCTAAACTGGCTCAGTTATGGTTGAGGTGCAAACAAAACCCCCTCCATTTCTGCTACCTTATGACCCCTTCTCTTTTCCAATGGTTTTAATCAGTGTGACAGAGAGAGGTATCCCAATCCTTGTGGTTTTTTAGTATAACAATGACCATCAGTGGGACCCTTTGTGGGGTGCCTTGAGACGACATTGTTGAAAATAAGCGCCGTTTAACTAAATAATCTGAACTGAAACTTTCTGTGTAGTTATGCAGCTATAGGCTTAGGCTGCTGGAGAACATAATGACCACTTTCACCCTCTTCGCTACATTCTCATACTACTCTCCAATTTTGCATTATTTGCTGTTATTTCAGCTTTATGTCTTCTATCTTTTCTCTTCCTAGAAGCTACATCTGGCCTGACTCTGTATCTACCTGTGACACCTTTCTGGAGGGGGGCATCGTCCGAGCTTCTGCTGGCAACAAATTTAATGCTCAACCCTTACCGATGATCCACATGGGGGCCCCGTCTTTCTGGTTTTAACCCTTTCTCTTCCTAGACATGGCAATTGACTGAGCTTTTACTGTAAATAAAATTTTATGTGCTCCTCTTTCAGACTCTAACCTGGAAAAAACTTGGTCAGATTAAAACGTTTCTTCTTTTCTAGGGGAAATGACTAAAAAGGGCTACATCCATTAACATTACTTTTTTTCCCTTCCCATGAAAAGTACTCCTGGATCAGTGCTTCTTTGTTTCTTTTGTCCTCTGCTCTTTTTTCTCTAACCCCAGTCGTCGCGGCAGATGGCCCGCTCACACTGCCAGGTTTTCTGCTGGAGGTTTCCCCTTTCCGTTAAAAGGGGAGTTTTTTTCCTCTCCACTGTTACTACATGCATGCTCAGTATGAGGGATTTCTGCAAAGTCAATGCCAGTGACTGTCCACTGTCTCTACATGCTCATCCGGAGGAGTGACTGCTACAAGTCTCTGACTCGATAAAAATCTACTGGTTTTCCCTTTTAAATGAAAAAACTTTTTTATCCAATTTGAATAAATAACTAACTCTGACTGCACTGTTCAATGGATAGGATTAATTGGAATGAATGTACCTGACTTTGTAAAGTGCCTTGAGACAACGTGTTGTGAATTGGGGCTATGTAAATAAACTGAATTGAATTGAATTATATATAATTACAATATTGCAATACAATATGGTATTTTGCCTACAAACTGTTCAGACATGATACATCATTAGGGTACACAAATTGCTCAGTGCTAAATCTATTGGCTGTAAATCCATTTGTGTGTTGGATGTTACAGACTGCATAGTGTAGTTGTCTATCTAGAGGGACCTAGTTTATATAAAACCTTGGTTTCTAGTGTTTTGTTTGACATGCGTAAGGTAAATTGGTCTCTCTTAATTGCCCTTAGGTAAGAATGAGTGTGTGCTTTGTTGTTTATCCTGTGTGTCTCTGTGTGGCCCTGAGATGAACTGGAGACCAGTCCAGGGTGTACCCTGCCTCTCACCCGTAGACCACTGGAGATAGACACCAGCTCCCCTGCGGCCCTGTATGGAAGAAGCGTGTATAGAAAATGGATGAATGTTTGACGTGCATTTGTATATTGAACTTCCTAAATAAATGTTGTATTTGTTTCAGCACAGGTCCTTCTGTATACAGTTTGCATGTTCTCCCTGTCTGCTGGAGATGGGCACAACCTCAAGTGGCCCTTCCACCCACCCCCAAACACTACCTTGTATGGCTCATAGAAAATAGATATCTAGATGGTTTTAGAGCCTTGGCACATCTTGCATGTGGCTCCATTTAATGATTGATGTTTTACTTCAACTTGTTTCAGGAGGCTTGAGGCACAGCATGGTGTAATGATTGAGACATAGATCACCAGCTAGTTTACATTCTTCTTTCTGTAATTACAGCAGTTCTAATTCAGACTGTGGGAAACATGCTAAGATTCCTCAGAAGAAAAAACATACAGGACTTTGTTATGAATGATGTCCGAAAAGTAAGGACTACATAAATATTCAGCCCCCCCCAAATAAACTACCTTGGTTGCAGTTTAGACTGCAGTTCCTTTGGAGTATGTCTCTTCTAACTGTTAACATATTGAGACTGAGAACGTTCTTTAGTCTGTTCATTTCAAAGCACCTGTTGCTCAGGAATATTATTTGATGTAAATCGGTCTTTTGCAGACCAAGTTTAACCTGTTTTTAACCATCTTGTTGTCCTTTGAAATATCTCACCTGAGCTGTGTATCTTTGCAGCTCCTCCAGTGTTACCATGGACGTCTTGGATGCTTCTTTGATTAATACACTTATTAATCAGAGGAATTATGTGGTTGGGGCAGGAGACTTCAACTCTGGTCTTCGAGGGCCGCTGTCCTGAACTTTTAGATGCATTCCTACGCCATCTCACCTGAAAAAAATTAGTGGCTCATTACCATTTACTATTCACTATGACTCTGGAGAACAAGATGACATGCTGATTAGGGGACCCAGCCATTTGATTCAGGTGTGTCGGAGCATGGAGGCTTCTAAATGTTGCAGGGCAGTGGCCCTCAAGGGCTGGATTTGGAGACTCTTGATTTAGGGGGATGTGCAGTGGAAGGTTTTTTTTCTCAAAGAGCACCTTCCTCCACATGTTTGCTGTGTGCCCTGCATGCCTTGTGGCAAACTGCCAGTTATTTTCAGCAATGGCTTTCTTCTTGTCACTCTTCTATAGTGTAAGCTGTGTATCTCTGAAGCTCCGCCAGAGTTGCCATCAATGGATTGAACAGAGCTATGGGAGATGTTCAAAGCTTGGGATATTGTTTTAGAACCTAACCCTGCTTTAAACTTCTCCACATCGTTCTCGCTGACCTGATACTGTTTGTTTACTAATATTCTCTAACAAACCTCTGAGGCAAGAAACAGAATAACTGGATTTATACTGATATTAGGGTTATCAGAGTGAAGGGAGCCTAATAAAAATGCATGCCACACTTTACAGATATTTAATTGTAAAACAAATAGTCCAAATAAAACACACAAGAAATTGCAAAAAGTTTTTGGAAAGGCACTGGTTACTGGTTTCCTGATGAACATAGAATGGGTGGGTGGCCCACCCTGTCTGACCTGATTAGTCGTCTTTATGTGTCTGATCGGGCTCAACATGACCACTGTGTCTAACAGTTTTGATGCTGCATGTTAATGAATCCAAAATAAGTACACGCCCTTGAGTGCAGAGAAAATTACAAACCCACCCTTGATTTAAACATTGCAAATCCTAAAACAGCATTAAGTACATCTTGCTACAAGATTATAGAGTGAGATAAATCAGAAACACTGAGGCTGTTTATAAAAAAAATGTTCTTCATCCTCAGGAAGGTTAGATGCCTCTGTGCTTTTTTCAGTAAGACACTGATGAGTTTCTTTTGTGAATCTGTGCTGAAGAAAACAACATCATCAAAACCAGTAACTCAAAGAATCTGAGCAGTTAACAAACAAGGACTGCATTCTGCAGCATTGTACCTAAGGTCATTCATTTTAAAGATGTTCTACCTCATTTCTAATGGACAAACATAATCTTATGTTGTAAAGATTAAACAGAAGCTTTAAATTCAGCAACATTCTAGTGAAAAGGGTCACTAATTTAATTCCCAGTGTGCATAGGTTTACCAAAATGTTTGTCCTAATTTCTTCAGGTATCACCACAGTGCTGACCATGTCCACCATTATCACTGGGGTCAACGCCTCCATGCCTCGGGTGTCCTACATCAAGGCAGTGGACATTTACCTCTGGGTCAGCTTTGTTTTCGTCTTCCTTTCGGTGATAGAGTACGCCGCTGTGAACTACCTCTCAACTGTGCAGGAGAGGAAAGAGAGGAAGCTGAGGGAGAGAGTAAGTTCTTTCTTTGGTGTGTTTGCCTGTTGGTTGGATTTTGTCTCTATAGATGCTTCTTGCCTGCAGTAAAATATAAATCAGGTGATCAGGTGATCCAATCCTGGATTTTGGGCTCTTGAGCCGATCCTGATAGCTGAATTTTTTAATCCAAAGTATTGTTAATTATTTAGTGTTCCTTTTGTCACAGTGTTGTAAGCAAATACGAAAAAAACACACAGGTACTGTCAGTTATCCTGGCGCAATTTGGGCCCACTCCTTCAGCTATATTAATAATTATGAGACTGATGATTATATAATACGCCTGAGATTGAGAAAAGTCACATAAAACAATGCTTTTCTATTTTAGAAGATATGATGGTGACATTCGCCAGAGCTCTTTTTGACCACTTTTATTAGCAATTAGCACAGTTAGCATTGTTAGCACTGCTGACTGGAACAAGAAATTAAATATTCTTACCTTGTGTCACAGTCTACCTGCGACGGAGTATTAGGGCCAGACTAAGAGAAATTATTTTTTATGGAAATTACGAGAATAAATTCATAATTTTACTAAAATAAAGTCGTAATATTACAAGAATTAAGTCGTAATGAGGCAACTCCTCATCCACAAAAGAAGCAACTTCTTCCAAGTCTGTGTGGTTCTTTCATGCCGTTTGCACAATTGTTTCAAAGTCCTGATACTGATAAGTTGATGCTGATGTGCTAAAAGATGAAGTATTTCCTTATTTGTGAAACGTAATATTATGACTTTATTCTCGTAATTTACAAAAGAAAAAGGAAAATGATCTCTTAGTCTGGCCATATTACTCTTGTCTTAACTATCATCAGACTTCTGGCATTTTTAAATCTATCATTTATTTATTCATTTTTCCTTAGTGGTAGATAGAGAATAAAGGTTTAAAAAAACAACATAAAGTGTTGTTCTGTATTCTGGTTAGCTTCCTGTAATCATTCATCTTGTGTTTAGATTCTTAGGTTCTTGTGTTAGATATTTTAGTTTCCTTGTGGATCTGTTCCTTCCTGTTTATGTTCTTTAAGTTAGTTTCTTTGTTACTTAGATGTTTTGTTATTCCCCTGAAGTCCTAGCTCATCTGCGTTAATAAACCTCCTCCTTCAGTTACCTTGCATTCCCGGTCACCAGCTGCTTCATATTCCTGCTAATTAGTTCTTCTGGTTCATTGTTCCATTCTCCAACTTTCCTCAGTGTTCATTCTCTTTGGTTTTCTTTTTTCACCACTGTATCATACTTTTTAACTGTACCCTGCTTGCCTGTAAGGTTTCTTGTGTTAGTTAATTAAAAGAACTGATCAACTCATCATGCGACTCGCTTCCTGACAAGGTAGCAGGTTGTCCAATGATAACAGGCTATTGAAGTATTTGCTTATATAAAATTTATTATATTTGTCTGTTTAATGAATTTAAGTGTGCAACAATTTGTTGACTGACATCTTATCCTTTTAGAATGAAATCAGTGAACATATGACCAGCAGCAAGACACAACACCATGCTGTCTGGGTCAGCAGTCGCAGCCCAATATCAGATCCAACACTGACTTCAGTGGTTCCTATTCCAATTTTGGATCTGACTGGGCCTACTTCTAGATGTACAGGGTCAACTCAACTGGTGACATTTTTCAATTACTATTTTAAAAATTTGTTATTTCTGCAGAGAAAAATTGTAAAATCCAAACCTTTTTTTTTTTACAAAATATAAAAAATAAAAAGCACATCTTGGTCAATCAGCTGAAAAAATACAGCAAAAATTAACTTTTGCTATAGTGTCAGTTTAAAAGCAAAAACTGTCATTTACACCAAGTTCAATGAAACATCAGTTGATGGTGAGCTGGTTTATGGAGAAAATATTTCACACAGGAAATTATTTCTTAACTTGCAGAAACATGCATTAATAATCCATGTACGTTGCCAATAAACAGATAAATATTTTCTGAATCAGCTCACTTTAAGCTGCTCCAAGCGCTATGGTAAATTATTTCTGGGACTGCAGTGCTGCTATTCTTCATGTGCCAACTGTTGTAGCATATGGAGCCAAATTGCCCACATACCTCGAGGAACATTCCCAGCAAAAACATCTTCAGTAAATCTTTCAAAGCAAACTCATTTTAAAGCTCCTAGTGTGCTGACAAAAAATGAGACAAAAGAGTTTATTACTTTTAAGAAAATGGGATTCATTCACCTCTATGTTTTTTATGTTTGTTTAGTTGCCGTGCACATGTGGCATTGGCAACCCCGACGACATGATGATCGATCCACAAATCACTGGCTACGGGTCCATGGATGTCAACACCACAGGGAATTATGGGATGCCTGAGAACGGCGGCCGGCAGGAGCGAATTCTGGCCCAGGTGGCACTGAATGACCCTCAGATCACGGGTCAGGTGAAGGCATCTAGAAGCTATGTTAACATCTGGATAGACACCCACGCCATAGACAAGTACTCGAGGGTCGTCTTCCCCGGAGCGTACATCCTCTTTAACATCATTTACTGGTCCATATACTCGTAAACTGGAATGCTTTAAATAAGAGAGGAGGCGTATGACAGGACAGCTGGCACTCTGCTCATCTGTGCAGAAGCTAAAACGATGCTCTTGTCAGAGACAAACTGGGGATCATTCACAAATGGGAAACCTTTGCCTTCTTGCCCCAGCCACTTAAAACTGTTGAGGACACCGTTTTATCACTCCATCAAATCTGTATGGTTTTGTGTGTCTGAACTGTTGATGACAACGTGTTTGGACGTTACTGTTACCTGAGAACTTTGTGGATCTAGAGGTGAGCAAACATGGGCTTCACAATGCAGTGATGGCAATCTGGTTTTTGTGAAAATGCAAAGTGACAAACTGACACTTATTGGCATTTTCAGTGCATTGACAGATCCCCTCCACATATGAACTGGACATGACAATCAACAAAGATGCTGAAGGCTTCAGGGGACCAATGTGGCAATTTCTCATCAGGTTTTTTGGGGGGTTCTGGTGGCGAGAATCGACACAACTCATCTACCATAAAGACATAAAACATGGGAAAAACTTTCAATGAACTGCTCTTCGCAAGGTTTAAGGGAATCTATTTGCCAATACCTCTATTTCTCATTTCATAAAAACTTCAGTCTTTACTTAAATTCACATTCAGGTGCAGTTTTTCACGAGGTTACATGTTCAACTATTTCAAATTAGGATACACTGATATGAAATCTTGGGCTGATATCAACATCCAATATTAATTTAGCAGTTGTGGCCCGACAACCGATATTATATATATATATTTCCTACCCTTTGACACCATGATAAAACAACCACACCGTTGACATTGCTTCTCTGCTTCAGTTAAACACCCAACAATCCTGCCATCACTATCACTGTCACATGACCAAACAAACACCACATGGCTAAGCCCCTCCTCCTCCAGAAACACAAATGGCAACAAGATGTAAATAATTATTGTTTATTAATAACGACCCAGTTTTACTTATGGAAACGATGCCGATATGTTAAAAAAATTAATAACATCGGACGACACCGCTGTTAATGCCAATATATCGTGCATCCCTAATTTCCACAGGTGCATCTCAATTCATTAGAACATCATCAAAAGTTTATTTATTTCAGCACATTAATTTAAAATGTGAAACTCACTCAGATTCAATACACCCAATATGATATATTTTAAACTTATTTATGTTCATTAAGGCAATAATTGCTTACAGTTAACGGAAATCCAAAATCCAGTTCTTAAAAAATTATAATTTTGTATCAGACCTTTGAAAAAGGACTTTTAATACAGACATGTTATGTTACGCCTTTACAATCATGGAGAAGACTGCTGACTCTACAGTCATTGACACACTCCACAATGAAAGTAAGCCACAGAAGTTCATTGCTGAAGTAGTTGTTTGCAGAGTGCTATAGCTAAGCTTAATAATGGAAAGTTGAGTGGAAGGAAAAAGTCTCACAAGTAACAGGGATATTAACCCGACTTCAGAAGATTATGAAACAAAGCCCATTCAAGAGTTTAGGGAACATTTGTAATACGTTTCCACAGTCAGTGATGATTTTGAGGAGCTATGTCATCCGCTGGTGTTGGTCCACTGTGTTTTATCAAGCCCAAGGCACTGCTGCTATCTACCAGAAAGTTTTAGGTTTTGATTGACCAGCAAACTGACCTGACCCAAACTATAGGTGGTTGTCAAGAGAAAGTTGACAGACACCAGAGCCAATTAAAGTAAGCAGCGCTTCCTGAACTCAGCAGAACCACAGACTGATCTCCTAAATGTCACACTGCACTGATGCAGTAATTTATGCAAAAGGAGCCCCCATCAAGTACTGAATGCAGATACCATATAGTACATTGACGTACCTTTCACTAGGCTACTAACAGAAATAAACACTTGAACTATATAACCCTGTGTGTAATGAAGCTAAATGAGTTCCTCTTTTCAAATTTTATTACTGAAAGAAATTATCCTTTCAATGATAATCTACGTTATTGAGATGCTCCTTATTCTTCTCAATGGAAGGGATTAAAAACGTTGGGACTGAAGGCTGATGTCATATTGACTGACCTGAAGTGGTCAGATACTTCTCACCATGCTGTTTTTACACTTTAGTTTTGTGAATTAAAAGAGAGAGTTTTCTGGCAGAGTGTCATATTTACTGTACAGACCATAAACTCTGTGACTTAGCCACCATCGGAAATCGGTTTGTTCATTTTAAACACTTAAGGTTTAGATGACAATCAAAGTCCTTCTTATGAAGGTGTTTATCAGGCAAACCTGGAGCAAATAAATCGAAGATTTATTGCAAATATCCTTTTACATGAATTATGCAGGGATTAACTTCTATGTATGTATGCACATGTAGACATTGGATGGATTGATTTTTCTCAACTGAACAAATACACAAAGAATGAAGTCACAAACTTTTTTCCAAATTTTACTGTGAGATTGTGATACCACAACAAAATATGACTTTACTTTAAAACTTTCATAAATCTTGATCATGGGTGTCAAGTGTTTGTCAAGGTGATGATTCTAGTTTGATGGATTTGACCAAGGAGTACAGAGGTCCAATAACCATTATGTTTAACCGAGTTATTTAGAAGCCCAATCTCTAAACGTTTGTTTAAGGTTTTAGAACATCAGTTTCTGCTAACGTTTCCTGTCAGGCATGCAGGCTTAAAACCCTTTGGACCTGACTTCACTTCAGAATAGGAGGTGGCATATGTTTCATGAAGATTCAGTGACACTGACATACGTGGTTCCAGTCTAATTCTGCAAATAAACACATTTTCAGATCAGTTTTGATCTGGGTGTTCCAGGTTTTCAGCATTATGTTAACATGATTCAGTTTATACTTCATGTTCTTGTGAACTTTTTTATCAGTGCAATCGTTTAGTGCTCAGTCTGCTGCACTACATTTGCATGATGGGCATTGTTTAGGAAGGTTTAAAAATATTTAAATATATATGTAGAAAATCCCAAACACCGTTTTAGTATAATTTTTTTAAATATCTGTATTTCATGTCCTTTTATTTTTTTTTATACTGAAGCTGATCTCCTCTGTTGTTGCTGTCGTGAGGCGTTGAGGTTCATTGTGACCTGTTAGTTGATAGTTTTATCTTTTTTCTCATAATAAACCTTTGGTGAAGTGAAATAGCGATTTAAATATTTTCATGGCAAAATGACCCAACCTACTTCGATTGAAGTACATTGAAGACTGAAGAGAACTGTATTATTTTATTTTCTTAAAAATGTGAAAACTGTTTGTGCTGTATTTATCACAGCTAATGTAAACTTCCCCCTGCATGCAATATAAGAACGATGAAAAGCTTTCAGATGCATAGCTGTGATTATTAGTTTTTTTTTCTACCTTAATAAAGGAAATTAGAAAAGAATGATGAGTTTATTAGAACTGAAGCAAATGGCAACATTTGCAGAAGTGAACATGCATTCATTATGGGAATAACTGTTATTAATTTTAGGCATTATTTTATTCATTTAAATGCATCAAACATCAACGAAGTTTAAAAGTTTAAAATCTGAGGTTAATATGGATTTGCTCTAACCTACAGAGGATCACAATTATACATCCAGGCTCAAATATATACATACACACCTGACTGTCCTGTTGGACCATCACATTCTGTTAATGTTTCTACCATCTAGCTTTTGATTTGAGGTAAAGTTAAATAATTTTTGCACCTTCTTTAAGCAGTTTACCAGTACAACAAGCAGTAAAACATACTCTAAGTATGATGCTGCCACCACCATGCTTGTTTGTTAAAACTATGGTCTTAGTTTTGAAAGCTTCACCTTGGCTCCTGCACCTTTTTTAATCGTGACCAAACAGCTCAATCTTTGCTTTGTCTGACCATAAAATGTTTTCTTCAGACGACATGTAGCTTGTTCATGTGGGCAGCTGCAACTTTCATTTGAGGTTAAAGGTGTCCATATTGAAGCAGGGGCTTCTTTCTTCGTGTTGACCTTAAATAGGCGGTGATACTGGTCTTCCAGCCTCTTCCAGTTTACAATAGGCTTGAGCCTCAGTGGTTTCTGGGTTATTCTGGAACAACCTGTCTAGTATGATTTCATCAGAGGTGACAGTTTTGGTCAGATGGTTAACATTTTTCAAACAAATAAAGAAGGCTAACATTAAGCTTCTGGCATGACCACCACTTCAACCCTATTAAATATTTATGGACTATGCTTAAAAGCAGGGTTTATGCCTTGAAACCAACTAATTTGAATGAACTCTACCAATTCTAATCAAAAGAGTGGTAACATATCAAGCCAGTAATATGCCAGGAGCTTATTGATGGCTATAAAGTCTGTGTTTTCTCTTTATGGGACATTTGACCAAATCCTACTGGTGTCTCAGTACATATTTGAGCTTCTATCTGAAGGTTTGACCCTGAGTGGATTAGAGAAAATCACCAGTTTCTGTTTTTAAAATTAACTAACTCTTTATAACTCATTTTTGGTATAGTTCTTTCATCCAGAGAACCTTTAAAATTCCTAATTAAAAGCATGAATCTAAAATGACGAGTTTGTTTAAACCTGGCTGGAACTGCATGTGTGAAGCCTCTCACGCCTTAGTCTCAATATTACCTGTATTTCCTGCTGTGTTTACTGCTGCACCAGCTCACAGGTTCGTCTCCCTTTGATGCTGCTTCGTTTGATGAAAATAATGAATTATAAACTCTGTATTCTGTAACACAATTCACTTTGCTGGATCATACTAAGAAAGAAAAGCTAGGTTAAATATCATTTGTTTTGATGCCAGCAATCAGCCTCCAAAAACATAAACAAAGGCATCATTTCATCAAAAGATATTGCTGTATTCTGACACCTATGACATAGCACCACTTTAGGTGTCAAAGATCTGAAAACATCACTAAAATCTAAATGAGTGGGTGTTGGTGGGCAAAAATGTAGACCTTAAAGCAAAAGTTAAACAAGTGCAAACGTATTTTTGCATAAATACCAGTTTGGTTTTATCTAGTTGCAAGAAGGGGGGACATCAAATCGTTCAAAAAGTTCAAAGTAAAGCACCCCCTGCAGTTAGGCGGCACATTGCAACATTAACATTCATTTGAGGCCGCATCATGTGTTCCTGCTCACCTGGTGAAGATATTCAGCTTTGTGCACTCTCCTTTACCTCTGCTTTTCATCTCCAACAAGCCTGAGGGGAAATATCTGATACTTTATCAAGTAAAACTCAACTGAGTTCTCTTGCTAGCTACTTACTCCCAAAAAAGACAGATTTTAGAAACTGTTCAGGTGGAAAATTATGCTATAAAAGAGACAAAGAGTAGTTTGACAAGGGGTTCTAAGTTGCAATAAGATTTAGTAAACTGAGAACATCTTTAGACTCCTGCAGTAATTCTCAATTAGAAAGATGTCTTTTCAGATTTATACATCATCATTTGACATGTTTTCTATTGTGAACAGATAAAGAAGCAAAAACATGATCCATACAAGTGAAAAACACAAGTTCTGCTCAGTGTCTTAAAAAATTAATCATACCTCATGAACTTTTTCACATTTTATCAAATTACAATAACAACCTTCAATGAGTGTTTTATTGGGATTTTATGAGAAAGACCAAGAAAAAGGAACCATGGTTTTCAATAAAAAACAGAGTGCCAACTAAATTTTTCCCACCTGAGCTGTGGATCTCTGTTGCTCTTCCAGAATTACCATGGGCCTCATGGCTGCTTCTCTGATTAATGCTGTTCTTGTCCAGTCAGTTTTGGTGGACCTTCGTGTCTTGGTAGATCTGCAGTTGGTCCATCCTCTTTCCATGTTCAGATGATTGACTGAACAGAGCTCTGTGAGATGTTCAAAGCTTGAGATATTGAACACAGCTTTAAACGTCTCCACAACTTTCTCCCAGACCTGCCTGCTTTGTTTTTGGTCCTCATGATTCTGTTTCTTCTCTAATGTTCTCTAACAAACCTCTGAGGCCAGAAACAGAACAACTGCATTTAAATTGAGTTTTAATTGTGAATTTGTTACACTGGATTTTATTTAGGGGTACCAGAGTAAAGGGGGGCAAAATACACTTTAGATTTTTATTTGGAATAAAAGAAACCATGCATAATTTCCCATCCACTTCACACTTTTACACTACTTGTGTTGAATCTGCTGATCATATAAAATACATTGAAATCTGTGGTTTTACTAAAGGGTGTACATACTTTCACACGGCTCTCTAAGTGCCATTTTCCGCATTAAATTATATTGTAGCTTGTACTGTATAATTCAAGCCTAACAAAATCATCCTCTAAATTCAGTCAAGTCCAGGGTGTTTGTGTGTCTCTCAGAGTTGTGTTTCTGCCCTCTGGTCTCTTCTCCTCTCTCAGTTTGGTCAGCCTGAAGTCGTCTCTCACTTGCTGCAACAGATCTGGGCAGCACACCACATCCACAGCTGTCATTGCCAGAGCCTTGGCTGCCCTCAGGGTGTGCAACTGGGCCTCCTCAGCTCCTGGCACAGGAAGGAGAAGCGGTGAAGACAAATAAGATGCTATAAATAGAAGTAAGCAAACGCATGTCTTGGAAGGAGAAATGGCAAAAATGGCCTGATCTTTGTTAAGGTCATTTTTGTTTCAAGAAACTTCATCATACCTGCTGCTTCAGCGTATTCCTCTGTGTGGTTTAATGCATCGGTGCCGATGTAGAAGAAAGGGTGGATCCCAGGCACTATGAATGATACGTTGCCAAAGTCTGTGGAAACTGCCAAATAATTAGAAATTCACTCTGATCATGTTTCTGTGTTGCTTCAGACACAGAATGTCCTGTAAATAAAGTCAGATCACAGTTCTGATGCTAAGTGTTAGGTTTCAAACATTTCTGATGCACAAAACAAGATATGACAATGTTTATATAAAGATTTAATTTTTCCCAACCAGAGAAGCTGGCTGGCTGTTCAGGAAACGCCATCCCCAAAGCTTTTCCATTGCTTTCATACAGGTATGGGCCGGGTAGGTGATCTCCACCCACAGGGAACACCGACACGGAACTGGTACCACAGTAAAGAAAAGGCTGTTGCCTCTTAACTCGACTTGCTTTATTTGTTTTCTCTTTGAGGTTTCCTCATTTTCTGCCTATGGCCCTTGGGCACAAAGACAACGTTTTGAAGTTTGCAATAAAAAATATTGGGCATTTATACAGTACAGACCAAAAGTTTGGACACACCTTCTCATTCAAAGAGTTTTCTTTATTTTCATGACTATGAATATTGTAGCTTCACACTGAAGGCATCAAAACTATGAATTAACACATGTGGAATTATATACTGAACAAAAAAGTGTGAAACAACTGAAAATATGTCTTATATTCTAGGTTCTTCAAAGTAGCCACCTTTTGCTTTGATTACTGCTCCGCACACTCTTGGCATTCTGTTGATGAGCTTCAAGAGGTAGTCACCTGAAATGGTTTTCCAACAGTCTTGAAGGAGTTCCCAGAGATGCTTAGCACTTGTTGGCCCTTTTGCCTTCACTCTGCGGTCCAGCTCACCCCAAACCATCTCGATTGGGTTCAGGTCCGGTGACTGTGGAGGCCAGGTCATCTGGTGCAGCACCCCATCACTCTCCTTCTTGGTCAAATAGCCCTTACACAGCCTGGAGGTGTGTTTGGGGTCATTGTCCTGTTGAAAAATAAATGATGGTCCAACTAAACGCAAACCGGATGGGACAGCATGCTGCTGCAAGATGCTGTGGTAGCCATGCTGGTTCAGTATGACTTCAATTTTGAATAAATCCCCAACAGTGTCACCAGCAAAGCACCCCCACACAATCACACCTCCTCCTCCATGCTTCACGGTGGGAACCAGGCATGTAGAGTCCATCCGTTCACCTCTTCTGCGTCGCACAAAGACACGGTGGTTGGAACCAAAGATCTCAAACTTGGACTCATCAGACCAAAGCACAGATTTCCACTGGTCTAATGTCCATTCCTTGTGTTCTTTAGCCCAAACAAGTCTCTTCTGCTTGTTGCCTGTTCTCAGCAGTGGTTTCCTATTTTACCATGAAAGCCTGATTCACACAGTCTCCTCTTAACAGTTGTTCTAGAGATGTGTCTGCTGCTAGAACTCTGTGTGGCATTGACCTGTTCTCTAATCTGAGCTGCTGTTAACCTGCGATTTCTGAGGCTGGTGACTCGGATGAACTTATCGTCCGCAGCAGAGGTGACTCTTTGTCTTCCTTTCCTGGGGCGGTCCTTATGTGAGCCGGTTTCTTTGTAGCGCTTGATGGTTTTTGCGACTGCACTTGGGGACACTTTCAAAGTTTTCCCAATTGTTCAGACTGACTGACCTTCATTTCTTAAAGTAATGATGGCCACTCATTTTTCTTTACTTAGCTGCTTTTTTCTTGCCATAATACAAATTCTAACAGTCTATTCAGTAGGACTATCAGCTGTGTACTGTATACACCTCCTGCACAACACAACTGATGGTCCCAACCCCATTTATAAGGCTTGAAATCCCACTTATTAAACCTGACAGGGCACACCTGTGAAGTGAAAACCATTTCAGGTGACTACTTCTTGAAGCTCATCAACAGAATGCCAAGAGTGTGCGTAGCAGTAATCAAAGCAAAAGGTGGCTACTTTGAAGAACCCAGAATATAAGACATATTTTCAGTTGTTTCACACTTTTTTGTTCAGTATATAATTCCACATGTGTTAATTCATAGTTTTGATGCCTTCAGTGTGAAGCTACAATATTCATAGTCATGAAAATAAAGAAAACTCTTTGAATGAGAAGGTGTGTCCAAACTTTTAGTCTGTACTGTACATTGAATAATTTCCAATAATTAATGTCAATCCTCACCATACATAAAAAATGTTAATGATTTTTTCTCTCCTGTATCTTTTTTTTAGAGAAAACCCAATAATTTTGAGATTAGATTATTTTCTGGTGTTTTACCTGAGCCTCAGTGTCAAACATTAGCAACAATGTTGATTTTGATCATTTGTATATAAATGGTTCGCATTTTATTCCTTGGAGACAAGTAAAAAACCTTTTAAATATTGCCGTAGGAGGCGCTAGGTGGCTCCTCATGTGTAGAGACTATAGTCTTGTCAAATTACTGTTCAATAAAGGTCGCTAGCGCCCAAAAAAAAAAAAAAGACTTAGAAATATTATGTTAAAACATTATTAACTTCAATCCTCAAAATACAAAACAAATATTCATTCATTTTAACCTAAGCAATTTTATTCTACCCACAGATATGTGACATTTTCAACATTTGATTCTCCACTCAGGGCCGACTTGCTTCGTTGTTCTAGCTTGTTAAAAACAGTTTTTTCTAGTCAGGCACCCAGGTGATGACTTTGAGCTCAGATACACTGCAGGTCAGAGTGTTAATGTTATACAAGCAGAGGGATGGAGCATTACTAAATGAAAAAGCTGGATAGTTTGAACAGTTTTAGGGACTTCCAGATTACCACATTCAGATGTTGGGCGAAATGCAACCTTAATGTGAGAGCAAGGAAGAATCCAAGAAAGAGCAGCAGAAGGTACTGGAGGATCCAATAATTTCCAAAAGCCCCTAATGTTCAATCAGTTGGTTAAGATGCTTGCTGAATGCTCATTCATTCTCTCAGTCTTTTTCTATGTATTACTTGTCAGTAGAATATGGCTCGGTAGTTAGTTGTTGCTTATGTTATTGTTCACAAATATATCTTGGCAAATAATCAATTATCAATGATTGGTTTTAAGCTCAGCCTAATAAAGCCTCTCCCAGATTCCACCACATCTGTACTAAAACACTGTACGTGGTGGTGATGTTTTGAACAGGAAGAGGGCCCACAGATCCAATTCTGCTTGAGGCCCCATACCACCTTGGACCAGCCCTGGTTCATAATCAGCAAATACATATAAATATAATAACAGATTCTAAGTAATGGGGATTTTTATTTTAATCTTTAGCTGATTTGATAATAAACTACAGATCTGAGAAATAAATTTAACTTCTGGTGATTTTTAAATGTAGAATCATGAATGTTCCTCGTCAGAAATAGTTTGGATTAATTGACAAATATATCAAACTAATTGTCTGATTAATTACACATTAATATAACTTTCATGGTGCAAATATCTGCTCAACGTTTTTGGTGAATATGGATTTTTAGAAAAAAAACCCAGAAAAGGTTGGGCGGGGGGGATATAAAGTGAGTTTACATAAAAAATATATTACAAAGTGGAAAACAATAAGACATTAAACTCTAAATGAGAAAATAAATAAATTGCAGTGGTAGTGTATTAAAAAATAAGCATTTTGAATAAAAGTCAATGACGCAGAGGGACCCAGACAGTTCTATTTAGTTTCAATGTTGTATGAAAGACTTGAATGACAAAATAAATCATGAAGAAAGAAAATTCACCACAAATTACAAAATCTGGCCATAATTTATACCATTTACATGAACACAGCCAAAGTTATCCAAAAATTAAATTTCAATGTCCACGCTCCCATGTGGGTTGAGACAGTATTCAAGCTGTGCTGATCAAGAAGAAAGAAGAATATCATTAAAAAAGGTTGTGGACTTTCTGAATCTAGAGCCTGTTTGGATCAACTGCAGCCTGGGCAGACACACAGCTCAAAGGTAACAGTTATGTAACAGCAACAAACCACATAGAGCATAATTACAGCAATAATGTTACACGACAAGTGAGACATATTCTTGAGGCAGACAACAGCTCACCTCACAGCAGCTCTGAAGCAAGCCTCAGCTTTGGCCTTCAGCTCCCAAAGATCTCTAAGCTGTGGGGTTCGCAAATAAAACTCCAACTCGGAGTAGGCAGGGATGATGCTGGGCTTCACCCCTCCATGTTTGATGATGCCTGTTAAGAAAAAAAGCGACGTGAAGAAAAATTAAGGATAGAAGAGAGAGCATCCATTTTCCTTTCATATGAGATCTATTTTGTTCCCCTGCTTCTTTATTAGGAACAGATCACACATCTGGATTAAATGCCTTTTTATACAGTTTTTCAGGAATAAATGCCTGTAAGATATTACACAGCAAAGCAAAGTGGTGCATTCCTTTATTGATCTTTAAATAACTGGTTTAGTTTTCTTTAAAACATACATAGAAATTGTGCACAGAAACAACTTTAAAAGGTAAAAAGCTTCAACTGTTTTCTGTTACTTGCAGACGTGCAACAGCCGCATGGTGGTTCAGATGTTTAGTACTGCAGTGGTCATTTTAGGGTTTTTATTTTAGGGGAGACAGAAGAGAAACCAGAAATGAAAAGGAACTCACTCAGCGATTGTGACGGTGGGAAGGAACGGAGCATTCTGCTGAGCCGGATGAGCCATGAAGATGAGATCCACATCAGGGAAAGCCCCTGGTCAGGTCGATCTTTCCTCCAATCGCCTCCTCTGCAGGAGTTCCCAGAACGGTTATCTGGGATTAAATGGTTCAGTAACTTGACGTAAATATCAGCTTATACGTACCAGTCAGTGGCTCAGTGGCCCAAGGTTAACCGGACAAAAACAAAGTGAACCTTTTGGGACTATATGCATCTTTAATCATAAAAAAGGCAGAGAGAGTTTCAGACTGTTTTCATCTTCGTATCTTTGGTAAAGTTGCTCCAACCAGGCTTCAGCTTACATCATTCCTAAAACTATGAGCCATTTCAGTAAACAAAAATGATTACTTTTGGTACTTTTGATCAAAAGACAGTTTGTACATATTTGTCTTGAAGTGGACTAAAGTAAATTGCAAACAAAATGATGTAATGAGGAGAAATAAAAGCACTGGGATCAAAAAGAGTTGGCATGGTAGTCAAAGACCTACTCAATGGTTTAAGAATTAGGAGACATTTGATCCCGTATGGAGGTGCAAAAGTGCCACAATTCAATAAAAGTCCCGTAGGGCCCTGCGAGTTCCACGATGCAGAAAACGTAGATGGAACATATCGGCGATTAGAGAACCCCGTATAAGAGTTTCTGAAGTATTTTGGCCCCTGCAGCCCCCTGTACCTGTTGTTACCTGGTTAGGTGGAGGTCGACTCTTCTCTCCACACAGACAGAAAACAAACTGTTGATCGCTGAAACACCGACATCATCCATAATAAAAAGCTTGAACACATCAGAAACAGAAATCATCATAGAAATGTGCCCAAGGTTTTATGTTTCTTTATGAGACACATTTTGGTGTTGAACTCAACTCTAAAGTATTTTTAAAAGTAGCATTTCTTTTACAACATCAAATATGTGAGATTCTTTGAATTGAACAAAATGTTTTTCTTAAACAAAGAATGAGGGAAATATTTTTAAATAACTTCCAAAATCTGTTAATGTTCTGCTAAAACACAGAACTTCTCATATTTGAAAAAGAATAATAACAGTAAATGGAGAATTCTTTGGCTATTGAGTTGTTGAATTAGTTTTCCATCACTTCATAATTACACATTTTTGGGTGAAGAAACATGACTGGAATGCAAAGAGTGGAATTCAGTAAATTAAAATAGAAAAAGTCGAATTTAGGAAAAAATAAAATTGAATTTGGAAAATAATGAAATGGATTTTACAGCTCTCTGATCATAGATTTATTTTATTTGCTAGTATCAGAGTCAGTGGGCGGGGCCAACAGCTCCAGTTGAGATAATTGGTCGAAAGTGAACTTATTGCAAACGTAAACTAATCAGATGTTAGCCTATGAGCCACAGCAATGCAACAAAGGAACTACTAAATAATTAATGAAGTATGTCCATGTATTGACAGTGAATACACTTAGTTTTTGCTTGGGCTTTTTTGTATACATGACTGTATCAATCCGGCGTGGCATGGAGGCAATCAGTCTGTAGTTCTGCTAAGTGGTTCTGGAAGCCCAGGTTGCTTTGATAGCAGCCTTCAGCTCATCTGAAATGTTGGCTGGGGTGTCTCTCACCTTCCTCTTGACAATGAACATTAGATCGTTTACGGGGTTTTAGAGTTTAGGTCGGACCACTTTGCTGGTCAATCAAGTAGTCCAGTCCAGTATTTTTCTTGTCCTTAGTCCAGGTAAGATATTTCTGATATCTCTGGCTCAGGAGTGGCTTAAAACAAGGATGCCATAGTTGTAGTCCATGCCCTGGATAAATCTGTGCATGATTGCTTCACAATCTCCTCAAGGCTGCAATTAGTGCATGCTTTCCTACCACATGTTTTCCTTCCACTCAACGTTCTATTTGCATGATTAGAAGCAACATTTGTGTTGACAAATATATAAGGATGTAAGATATATGGAATTGATATTTTAATGCATGGATTTCATACATATTTTGTACATATTTTTATAATAATCTATTCAATTTAATGATGGCATATTTAAAACATTGAATTTTGGCACTTTTGATACTATAATTTTCAAACAGATGTATGACTAACTAACTAGAAATAATAACAGGCTAATTATGATTTTATGGGGATTATTTAAAGTAGTTATGTTTTAACCCGGCCCTCTGGCCGGAGTGTTACACTGTGTTGCTCTTGCTTCCAGAGTGACCAGTAGAAACCAGTTGAAGTGACAGTTACCTCCACTGGGACAGGCAGCTCTGGCTGGCTCTCCACAGCGGCTTTCAGCCCCGCAGCAGCCGCAGGTTGTGTCCGCATGCGTGCCCGATGTCCGGCAGCGCGTCATACTCGCACAGGAAGCCCACGTTCATCATGGACCCCCGGTGTTCCCCGGCACCGACTAGACCCCGGGTGGCCCGGAACGCGGTCGGCAGCTTATAGTTTATTTGGACCGTTCAGGTCCGGTCCTGCTGGGAGAGGATGCGGACCAGCGTTTTATGAGCGGTCACCTCCTCACTGGCCAGTTCGGGTCGTTTCCTGACTCAGACTGTGGAACTGGTGTTTCATTGAGTCTATGCACCGCTGGAGGGCTTCTGCTGTCGGGTCTCCGTACCCTCAGCCCCTCAGGAAGTCCAAACAGAACCAGAGTGTTTTATTTTATTCCATCATTATTCTGAGAAACAACGAAGGACTTCAATAAGCGTCTCCTACAGCATGAGACTATTATAATAATGTTGTTCTGCTCCATTCATAAACGACTCAAAGTGGGTGGAGCCTGTGTCCGGAAGTAGTTCCGTTTGACCCAAATCACCTGGACCGATTATCTTCTTTAAACATGAGCAAACATTAAAATAATAATTTTGTGAAGAACATAAATACTTAGAAGCATTTCAGAGGAATATTAGCTTCTAGAATTATTACTGTCCTGCTTTTGTCCAGTTTCACATCTCTGAGATGTCAGCAGCTTCTGCAAATTACGTTTTATCTGTAAATTATTTTTTAGAAAAATTCCCCAAAAATCACAAAAAGCTTACAATGAAACTATTTTAACTGTTTGAATTAGGGTTAAATAGCTTATTTTTTTAAATCTGGCCTTTAATTTTGTATCACCTGTATTTTTTTATTATTTTATTGATCTTTGCCCTTTTTTAACCAGTGTTTTTATTTCCTTTTGATTTTCCCTTTTTCAATTTTAATCTATTATTTTTTTCCACATATTTTCCCGAATATTTATTTATGCATTATATTGTCACTATCTAACAGTTTTTTCCACAAATCATCCTATCGTAAAGCACACTACTATTTCTCATTTACATATTACATTTCCGTGTGTGCATTTCACTTGTATGACCTTCAGGGTCACAGCTATGTAAGTAAAAAAAAAAAAAAAAAATGTATTAAACATGTTTTTTTCCATGTAAAATTATTAGATGGTATATATGAAAATTTTAATAGTAGTTGAAATTTACATCAGTCAAAACAATACCAACAGGGAGGGAGGAAGGCAGAGTTAAAAATAATTGGAGAGTGTTGTTTCCTGTTGCATTGTGTGACAGGTGGGTAACTTTAAAATGGGCTAAGTCAATTCAATCGAATCATACAGATTTCAAGTCAGGTACATACATTCCAGTTAATCCTAACTATTGAACAGTGCAGTTAGATTCAGTTATTAATTCAAATTGGATAAGAAGTTTTTCTATCTAAGGAAACCCAGCAGATTGCATCCAGTCAGTGACTTGCAGCAGTCACTCCTCCTGGATGAGCATGTAGAGACAGTGGACAGTCACTGGCGTTGACTTTGCAGCAGTCCCTCATAATGAGCATGCATGTAGCGACAGTGGAGAGGAAAAACTCCCTTTTAACAGGAAGAAACCTCTAGCAGAACCAGAACCAGGCACAGTGTGAGCGGCCATCTGCCACGACCGACTCGGGGTTTGAGAGAACAGAGCAGAGACACAAAAAAAACACAGAAGCACTTATCCAGGAGTACTTTCTATGGAAAGGAAAAGTAAATGTTAATGGATGTAGCTCGTTTTGTGGTTTCATCTAGGAAGAAAAAACAGATAAACTCTGAGCCAGTTTTCAAGTTTAGAGTATGAGAGAGCTCATGAAGTTAGTCACAGTAAAAGCTCAGTCAGTAGCCATGTCTAGGAGAAAAATAGGGTTAAACACTGAAAGACAGGGCCAAGCGTATCATCAGTAGAAGGTGAGCATTAAGTTGTTGGCAGCAGAAGCTTGGACAATGCCCCGTTCCAGGAAGGTGTCACAGGTTGACACAGAGTCAGGCCAGGTGTAGCTTCTAGGAACAGAAAAGAGAGAGAACATAAAATTAAAAGCTGAAATAACAGCAAATAATGCAAAATTGGAGAGTAGTATGAGAATGGAGCAGAGAGAGTGAAAGTGGTCATTATGTCCTCCAGCAGCCTAAGCCTATAGCAGCATAACTACAGAGATAACTCAGAATAACCTAAGCCACTCTAACTATAAGCTTTATCAAAAAGGAAAGTTAGCCTTAAAAGTAGACAGGGTGTCCGCCTCATGGACTAAAACTGTGAGCTGGTTCCACAGGAAAGGAGCCTGATAACTAAAGGATCTGCCTCCCATTCTATTTCTAGAGACTCTATAACCATCAGTAAACCTGCAGTCTGAGAACAAGTGCTCTGTTAGGAATATATGGAACAATCAGATCTCTGATGTATGATAAAGCTTGATCGTTAATATATCGTTAATGGAGTTAAAGAGAATTTTAAATTCTATTCTGGATTTAACAGGGAGCCAATGAAGGGATGCTAAAATAAAAGAAATATGATCTCTCTTATTAATTTCCATCAGAACTCTTGCTGCAGCATTTTGAATCAGCTGAAGGCTTTTAACTGCATTTTGTGGACATCCTGATAGTAAAGAATTACAATAGTCCAGCCTTGAAGTAACAAATGCACGGACTAGTTTTTCAGCGTCAATCTTGGATAGGATATTTCTAATTTTGGCAATGTTCCAGAGATGAAAGAAGGAAATCCTAGAAACCTGTTTAATATGGGATTTAAATGACATGATCTTCAAGACATGCTTGTAGTCTATCTAACTGGTTAGGCTCATCAGGATTTATGGATAAGTAAAGCTGAGTATCATCAGCGTAACAGTGAAAATTTATCCCATGCGGCCTGATAATTTGACCTATTGGAAGCATATATATAGTGAAGAGAATTGGCCCAAGTACTGAACCCAGTGGTACTCCACAATTAACACTGGAGTTTGAAAATGATTTATCATTTACATGAACAAACTGGAATCTGTCAGACAAATAAGATTTAAACCAGCCAAGGTGCTGTTCCCCTGATCCCTACAGCATATTCCAGACTGTATCAAATGCAGCACTGAGATCTAACAGGACAAGTATAGGCACAAGTCTATTATATGAGGACATAAGAATATCATTAGTGACTTTCAGCAGAGCTGTTTCAGTGCTATGATGAGCTCTGAAGCCTGACTGAAATTCTTCAAACAGGTCACTGCTGTGTAAATGCTCACACATTTGATTAGCAACTATTTTCTCAAGAATTTTAGATAAGAACGGAAGATTGAATATAGGTCTGTAATTTATTAAATCATCTTGATCAAGTGAAGGTTTCTTAAGTAAAGGTTTAATTACAGCTACCTTAAAAGCCTGTGGTACATATTCATTTACTAAGGATAGATTAATCATATGAAGGTTTAGATGAAGCTAATATTTTTGATAACTCAGGAAGCTCCACAGGATCAAAACAGTCCAAACACAGATCAGGTTCTACAGTTACTTCCAATGTTGTCTCACTTGCTGAGGATGAAGTAATCATCTTCGGGAGTAAGCCAATGATTTTGTTTTTAATAGAATAAATTTTATTTAAGAAGAATCCCATAAAGTCATTACGGCTGACAGGTAAAGGAATGGATGGCTCAAGAAAGCTATGATTCTGTGTAAGTTTAGCAACTGTACTAGGAGAAACCTAGGATTATTCTTGTTCTCTTCTATTAATGATGAAAAATAAGTGTCTTTTTATACAACAGTAGGCTTTTTTTTTCCAGATTAAGTAGGAATCCTCTAGGTGTGTAGAGCGCCATTTTCTCTCCAATTTTCTAACATTGTGCTTTAAAGTACGCAGCCAGCCTCCTATAAACAATTACCTTCATTTTCAAGGGGGCTGCATTGTCTAATGCACCACGCAATGAGGAAGTAACACTCTGAACAAGGGAATCAATTTGTGAAGGGGAAGAAACAAAATTATTGCCCCCCACTGTGTTTTCCTGTGATAATGAGGAAATTTAAAGAGGAACAGATTTTTTAAAGGTTGTTACAGCATTGTCTGATAATGATCTACTATAATGAAATGTTCTTTCGGGGGTGGAATACTTGGTTAAATTAAACTCAAAGGTTATTAAAAATGGTCAGACAGGACAGAGTTATGAGGAAATATTGTTATTTCTTTACACTCAATGCCATATGTCAGCTCAAGGTCCAGAGAATGAAGACAAAGGTGGGTAGGTTTGCTAATGTTTTGAGCAAAGCCAATTGAGTCTAAGACAGCATTAAATGCTATATTTAGGCTATCACTTTCAGTGTCAACATGAATGTTAAAATCCCCCACTATAGTAACCTTATCTGTATTTAACACTAAATCAGATAAAAAGTCGTAAAACTGATCTAAAAATTGAGATTAAGGGCCTGGTGGACAGTACCAAACAACAAACAGAAGTGGTTTTAGTGTTTTGCAATTTGGATGAGGAAAACTAAGGATTAAATATTCAAAAGAGTTGTAGCTATTAATTGGCCTGGGACTAATCAATAAATTGGACTGAAAGATGGTTGCTACTCCTCCTCCTCACACAGTATTTCGAGGTATGTGAAAATTAAAATAATTAGTAGAAGTTGACTCATTTATTGTAATATTATCCTCTTGCTGCAGCCAGGTTTCTGTGAGACAAAATAAATAAATCTGATTGTCACAAATCAAGTCATTAACTAGCAAAGTCTTTGAAGAGAGAGATCTTATGTTCAGTAAGCCACATTTAATTATTTTATTTTTCTTTTCAGTCTGAGTAATTTTTATTATTTTTTAATCTATTCAATTTTCTGTCGTGGGTGAGACACTGTCTTAATAGGGTAATGGGTGGGTAGGAGTACAGAAGCTGCAAAGAGGAGTGTTAAACTACGACCCTGCTTCCTGGTCTGAACCCTGGGTTGTCAGAGTTTTGGAGAACTAATAAATTCGGCCAGAAAGAAGAGCTGATCCATCCAAAGTGGGGTGGATGCTGTCTCTCTGGATCAGACCAGGTTTTCCCCAAAATGTTTGCCAATTATCAATGTAGCCCACATTGTTTTCTGGACACCACCTAGACAGCCAGCAGTTGAATGACAGCATGCAGCTAAACATGTCGTCACTGGTTAAATCGAGGAGGGGACCAGAGAAAATTACGGAGTCCAACATTGTTTTGGTAAACTTACACAGCGAAGCAACACTAGCTTTGGTGACCTCTGACTGGCGTAACTGAGTGTTATTACCGCCAGCGTGAATAATAATCCTATCGTATTAACGCTTATCCTTAGCCAGCAATTTCTGGCAAGATTTGATGTCGCCCGTTTTGGCCCCTGGCAAACATATGACTATGGTCGCTGGTGTCTCTAATGCCACGTTTCTTACTACGGAGCTGCCAACAATGTGGGCTGAGATCTAGGACTATGCTTGCTATGTACCGTCACCCAGCCGGCCTGAGGCCCCGGCTGCGCAGGCTCTGCTGAAGGACTGCTATGGGGAGCTACCCTCGGTGGCTCCACGCTGGCTAAGGGGCCTCGGCTATCTGCTGGTTTTTCAACAGCCGGGCCTCCAATTCCGACACCCTCGCCTCCAAAGCTACAAAAATGCTACATTTATTACATGTACCATTATCACTAAAGGAGGCAGAGGAGTAACTGAATGTTTGACACAGAGATCAGGAGAGAGGAGGAGACTCAGAGAAAGAAACAGCAGAACGGGTAGCCATGGTGGAGCTAACGCTAAGTTAGCGACCCCTTACCACTATGAGAAAAAGCATGTAAGACACGGAGGGTCCCCAAATGTTAAAGTGCAACAGTGAAAACAGAAAGTGACAAATACCCCTTACCACGCCTCTGTTGACAGCTACTCTTATAGTTGGAACACACCCTCCGGTCACCCTTCCCATGAAGGGGGACCACCGCTCCAGTCTGCCAGTCCAGAGGCACTGTCCCTGACCGCCACGCAATGTTGAAGAGGCGTTTCAACCATGACAGCCCCACAACATCCAGAGACTTGAGGTACTCAGGGCAGATCTCATCCACCCCCAAAGCCCTGCCACCTTGGAGCTTTTTAACCACCTCAGTGACTTCAGCCTGGGTGATGAAAGAGTCCTACCCCGAGTCCCCAGCCTCTGCTTCCACCAGGGAATGCGTGACGGCAGGATTGAGGAGATCCTCGAAGTACTCCTTCCACCGCCCGATAATGTCCCCAGTCGAGGTCAACAGCTCCCCACCCACACTGTAAACAGTGTTGGCGAAGCACTGCTTCCCCTCCTGAGGCGCCGGACGGTTTGCCAGAATCGCTTTGAGGCCAACTGGTAGTCCTTCTCCATGGCCTCACCGAACTCCTCCCAGGCCTGAGTTTTTGCGTCTGCCACAACCCAGGCCACGGCATGTTTGGCCTCATGGTCCCCGTCAGCCGCTTTAGGAGTCCCACAAGCCGACCACAGCCGATAGGACTCCTTCTTCAGCTTGACAGCATCCCTTACTGCCAGTGTCCACCACCGGGTTCGGATTGCCGCCACGACAGGCAACACAGACCTTATAGCCACAGCTACGGGCGGCAGGATCGACAATAGATGCGGAGAACATGGTCTACTCAGACTCTGTCTCCAACCTCCCCCGGAATCTGGTCAAAGCTCTCCTGGAGGTGGGAGTGAAATAACATCCCTGGCCGAGGGCTCTGCCAGATGTTCCCAGCAGACCCTCACTATACACTTGGGCCTGCCAAGTCTGTCCGGCTTTCTCCTCTTCCAGCGGATTCAACTCACCACCAGGTGGTGATCAGTGGACAGCTCAGCCCCTCTCTTCACCCGAGTGTTCAAAACATGAGGCCAAAGGTCAGAAGACACGACAACCAAGTTCGATCATCGACCTCCTGCCTAGGGTGTCCTGGTGCCAAGTGCACTGATGAAACCCTTATGCTTGAACATAGTGTTCATTATGGACAATCCATTACTAGCACAGAAGTCCAATAATGAAACACCACTCGGATTCAGATCGGGGAGGCCATTCTCCCAATCACGACTCTCCAGGTGTCACTGGCTTTTCCCACGTGGGCGTTGAAGTCCCCCAGCAGAATAATGGAGTCCCCGGGAGGGACATTATGCAGCACCCCTGACATGGACGCCAAAAAGGCCGGGTACTCCGCACTACTGCTCGGCCCCGTAGGCCGAAAAGACAGTCAGAGACCTTTCCCCGACCCGAAGGTGCAGGGATGCGACCCTCTCATCCACTGGGGTAAACCCCAACACAAGACAGCTGAGCTGGGGAGCAACACGCAAACCCACTCCAGCTCAGCACCTGTCTTTGCGGGCCACTCCAGAGTAGAAAAGAGTCCAGAGTAGAAGTTCAGAGTCCAAAAACTTTGAAAATCAGATATTATTTTGCTTCCACTTTACACTTTGTGTTGGTCTATTTAACAAAATAGGCCTACCAATAAAACACATTAAAGTTTGTGGTTTTAATGTGACAAAATGTGAAAAGGGTATGAAGTCTTTGGTCTTCTACTCAAACACAAAAGCTTTACTAGGAGTCAATTTTAAAGGGTTGAAAAGTCAACAAAAACGCTTTTGCAACATTCTGTATCCTCACTAGAGGGAACCAGAGTCACATTTTTATGCTGATAAATAAACACTTTTAAGTAGAAAATCATCTCAGAGACATTTTTTTGTTTTTTCCAGTTTAAAGACCTGATCTGTGGTTTGGCCTTTTTGTATAAATGAAAACAAAAAGATCCACGGCTGTCGAATACCCACTAGTGTGTGCACGAACACGTGTGTGACACAGAGAGCAGGTGTACATGTGTGCAGTTTCTGTCTGTATTTGGGCCAGAGATTAATTGGGGGCGGTTGTCAGTCACAGGAGATGTTGCAGGGCGTCCAGCAAGTTGACACCATGACTGCCTCCTGTCACGGCCTGCCTGTCAGCCTCATCCACGCCCCACCGGTGACGCTGACACTCTCCATTGTGTATCAATTAGGTGTGGGACAGACAGACCCATGTGTCAACCCATTGTCTCGATCAGCGATGCGCCCTGTGAGCATGTGTTTAATTTCACATGGTCACTTGTGTTTTTGGTTTTATTTACTTTAAAAAAGAATTGCTTCGCTCACAACTGAGTGTGAGTGAGAAATACACCATTGTTATATTCTGAAGGTTCTGTTTTACAAAATGTGTTCATCTTTGAGGTTGAACCAAAGGTCACTGAGCTGGACTGTGATGCAGGAGTTAAGATGTTATCTGTGGGCAGACTTCACTGCAGCAGGATGCCTGAAGGAAGACTGGTTTGACAGTGACAATGAGTGGATGTGTTCTTGGTGACGAGGTTTCTAAAATGAGACATTAAACAAAGAGCAGACTCTACTAAGGTGGACATTGTGAGTGATTGGTCTTCTTTGAACCAATAGTGTTTTCGGGTCAGAGTTTAGGTCAGGCTTGGAGTTTGTTTTTGGTTCACAGAGCTCAAATAATGTGAATTTATCATTTGAAGTGCGTTGACCCTGAGCTGAAGTTATCCTGGTGGTTTTTCTTTTCTTTTCTTTGCTGTCTTTCTGTGCTGCAAGGCTCTTCCTGCGATGCTGCTCACTCACCTGCACACTTCCTTCTCATCAAACCACAGGATAAGGCAGAGGTGTGAAGTTAGTTTGCCAAAGGGCCACTTGAGTAACTATGATTGTTGTTTAGGGACAGATCATTGGCTGAGCTCAATTATAATATGAGTGATAACAGACTAAATATAATTTTTTTAATCAGCTGCTGGTAACAACACTCATCGCAACTAAAAAAACAAGATGGAAATTTATGTTGCCTCAATACAAAATCATTTAGAAAAATTACTTAAAAAAGGGAAAAAATGTGTATGTTTTTGTATTTCATGCTGTGTTCATTCATCCATTCCTTGTCTTCTGCTTATCTGAAATCGGGTCTCAGGGATAACAGATTGAGGACGGAAATCCAGACATCCCTCACCCCAGTGACACTCTCCAGCTCATCCTGGCGGCATTCCCAGGCCAGAAAGGTTACAGTCCCAGTCCCAGTCACTAAGTTCCAGGTCTGTTCTGGGGCCTTCGTCCCGTGGGATCCATCTAGAAAACCTCCAATCGGAGATGTCCAGGATATCTCATCAATTTATGTCAGAATGATTTAGAGCTACAGAAGAACTTTATTTCTGTCACTTGTATCCATATCTCATTTGTTGGGTCTCCATATCTCATGGCTAAAGGTCAAAGTCAAAATGTAGAAGGACTACTACATGGAGAACTTGGCTTTCTGACTTTCTTCACCAGGACAGGCCGTAGCCATGCTTGTATCACTGCAGATGAGGCATAAATTTGCATATCAATGTGCTGCTCGAGACAAGACACCAAGATATTCAAACTCCTCTGCTGGAGGCAGAAACTGACCCCCAACCCTAAGGAAGAAGTCCACTTTTCTCTGGTTGAGGACCTCAGTCTTAGAGGAGCTGAAGGTCATGGCTTGAAGAAGCCAACAGAATCATCTGTGAAAAAGCAAAGATGAGGTTCCCATACCAGACGCACTCATCTCCACATCTATGACTTGAGATCCTGCCCATAAACACCACAAACAGGATCAGGAACATGAGGAAGCCCTGGTGGAATCCAACCCACACTGGAAACAAATTCCACTTTGTGCCAAGGATGCAGACACAGCTTTGACTTTGGTTGTGCAAGGACTAGAGAGGCCTTGAAATCATCCCCAGGGCCCCATCCCCGTGCACCATCACAGATATATCTCGAGGGACAAGCCTTCTCCAGACTCTCCAATTTTGTCTCCAGACTAAACAGATATAGACTGAACATCCTGAGTTCTATGACCCCCTTCAGCCATTCTGCAAGAGTAAAAAGTACAGCTGGATTTACAATAAAACTGAGTTACACACATGTAGACTACTGTTTAATTAACTTATTGAAATTATTGGTTGCAGTGGATTTTATTTAGGAGTTTAAAGGTAAAGGATGCTAAATACAAATTGCATGCCACAGTTTTTACTAAAACATGTTTTATTTTCCTTCAGTTTTACAACCATGAACTGCTTTGTGTTGGTCTGTGTGGTTGTGAATAAGTAAACTGTGAAAAAAATAAATGGGTGTGAATACTTTTGCAAGGCTCTGTAAAAAAGAAATTCCATCTTTTCCATCCCTTTAAAGTGAAAAACAAAGATTTGTTGTGCTTGTTACTTTATAGACTGTAGGTCCACACTGAATCTCTGCACAGGAAAAAAAAGGTATTCCTTTGCCACAGATTTCATTCTCAACACTAGAGAATCCATCCATCCATCCATCCATCCATCCATCCATCCATCCATCCATTTTCTATACCTGGTGCCTATCTCCAGCAGTGTACGGGTGAGAGACGTAGTATTCACAGATAAAACTGCAAACATCTGCCATTTTGTGTGCTTTCTTTATGATATAACTGGCAAACTATGTTAGTTTAACTCACTATTTTTACCCTTAATGTAACTGTCTCCTTCCCTATGGTGTTAAATACATTTTTACTGTTTATTTCTGTTTATTACTTTTCTTTTATTGTTTGTTCCTGCTGTAAATGACCTCTGTGCCCCAAAGGTTTACTTTTGCATCATTTTTTGTAGTTGTAAATCCCCACAATGGTTTTTAAGGAGCTTGCTTTTAAACAAGAAATCCGAGCCCACTAGAGGCAACTGACAGCACGCCAGACGAGCTCGCTCCATCCTGTCTGCTTCACTATCAAATGAGATGCACAGCGTAAAGAGTCCCAACAGAAATCCTGCCTGTTGTGCTTGATATTGCAAACCGAGCCACTCAGCGGTGAGAACACGTCCCCTGAGGGCCCTCTGAAATGTGTGTGTGTGATTGTGGTGAATTTGACAGCATCTCTTCTGTCATTACCGTCACATCAGTGCACGCACTCTGCCTCTGCGTTCACCAAGCTGTAATACATTTACACCTAGTTTATCCAGTTAGTCTTGCACCTTCAGCGGGTAAAAAGGAGGCGGAATTACATGCTGCAATATTTTTTTGTGTTTGCCTGATTGGGTTTACCTTCAGTAATTTCTCTCAGGGATAATAAATTGCAAAAACAAATTAGAGTATCTAATTTTGAAACCGCAGAAGCTAATACATTTCAATTTCATTAAACCAAATGATTCACACTTTCATATAAATTACCTGGTTTGATGTATTAAATTGTTTATCAAAAGTATTCTTTTTATTACCACCTAAACAAATTTTTAGTTACTGAAATCTTTTTAATTCCCAATTTTTAAACAGAAACATATTTGCCACACACATTAATTTTCTCCTTCCTTCTGATTATTTGATTGGTTTGCAATAAATAGAAAAAGTAATTTGTTCAGCCCCACATCTTTAAGTGGGATAAGGGCTTATTTCTGTTTTTGCAGCATAAGAAGCACGAGAAACTGTTATTATTATATAGGGGATAAAAAACATCACAGCAGAAAATCTGCATCAATAATTGAGGAACTGAAAGTAAAAGGAGAAGGTTTTTTTTCCCTCTCTGCCTCTTCTTTGTTTGACAATGCTTAAAAGGCAGCCGTCTGTTCCGATAACATCAGCCATTGTGGGCAGACTGGTGAACAGTGGGAGTACAAGTGGTCCTGCAACCCATAGACGAGCCATGATCAGGAGGGTGCATGCAAAGTGAAGTTGAGAAAAGAGTAAATTTCACTTTTCATAAGTTTGCCTTGAAATTTACCAAAAACAAGGAAGCTTTAGAAATGTTAATATCAACCATATTAAATAACTGTGGAAAAATGGAAAATCAGTTCAGACCCTTCCTCCAAACAAAAGCTTGTTTTTTGAATTACAGATTTACTGGGTATGTTCCTCAGGGGCAGCATTAAATTCAGCTTTGTGTTTACAAGATGAGGTAAGAAGCTCCTCTTCCTCCTCTTCAGGGGATCCTGTACCTCAGATTATCGCCTTGAGCTATCAGCTCTAAATGTCTGCAGGTTCAACAAAGAGATTAAGTGGGACTGTATGTTTTCTGTGTAATGAAAAGAAAGGTCAGTCTCAACAACATGGGAATTGACAGACAGATGATCACAAATAGAAGAAACAGAAAACAGAAATAAAAATATAGAAAGCTAATTTTAAACCATCTTGCCATGTATGCTTGTCCACTGGAAAAAATATGTCAAGCTTGTCTAACTGTGAGGATGTGAAGTGGAACATTAAATAAAGAATGAATAGTGCATGTATATTAGATTCAAAGGTGTATAATTCACCATGTACAACTGTGTCAGGGCAAGATGCTTTTACTGTCACCGCCTCACAGGATCGACTGACCTCATGGGAATTAAATTTCACTGCCAGATTAATCAGAAAATAGGTCAAGCAGTCAGTTTCCCTTTCAGTTCGGGTGACTGAATCTTCATCAGTACAGACAGAGTGTTTTCATGGTGTTGCATGAGATTAAATAATATTGCGTCATTGCTGCAATATTTGAGAAGTGGTTGTGCATGTCGCAGTGGCAAACGTGCAGTAATGATTGTATGTGGGAGATGTGGCGCTCATGCGGCAAACATATCTAAAACAATCCATGGCAGCGGGGGATTAGCTGTTGATCAAATTATGTATGATACAGTATAAAATACAAAGGAAGGCAATTTCACCAAAGGCATGTTGGGACCCCAGCCATGGGGACAACATGAATGGCCAGTAAAAGCTTTTCTGGAACTTTCAAAATAAATAGCATTAACCAACTTCCAGCACAGCCAGAAACAAGGTGACAGCGGACTTCCCGTGACGTCACTGTCTGAATAAAAACCCCGCTTTTCCAACAAACTGACCTCTTCCACGCAGGTCCCTAGAGGAACTGGACGGAGGGACACAGCGCGCTAATGTCTCTTTGCTGGCAAGCAGACATAACTCTTCAAACTGGATCCAAGAGTGTCATACGATCACGCAGTCATATGCACTAAGTTAAGTAGGAATGAACTGCTGTTTGTGTATCCGGTATTCATTCATGAACGGGGGTAATTAAGGTACAAGCGTTGCTTGACTTTCTCTCTGAGGTCTACAGAAGCAAACTGTGTTCCAGAGAGTTCCCAGCAGAGACCCTGTCTCTACGACGCCGAGACCAGTGTTCCTGGTCTGAAGGAAGGACAACGGGACCGCATCACCGTGGTTACAGCAGTAACGTGCAGTTTGGCCGGCCGACAGAATGAGCCCCACCCCAAAGCTACGGAGGTTCGCTGCAAGTTAACCCTTTGTTCACTGTGGATGCCTTCTCCAATTTCGTCAGCCGAACAACTTTTCCTCAGCATGGTTCACGTAAAAGGTTGTGTTTTGGGCAGAGTGTAAGTAGTTTAGAATGAAATAATCTAAGCATTTTTCATTTTATGACGTTGGGTTTTGCTAGCCATCTTAGTGCTAGCAGATTATCTGCTCAGCACATGTGCTCAGTTTGTGTGTTCTGTGTTCTGTGTTTGACAAACTTTATTTAAAGGGTGATTTTAAACACAGAAGATCGGCCATAACGCGCCGTACGCGCTTTTAACCCTTTTATTAATGGTATTTTAAAGGTATGTGTTTGATTCTGATGATAAGCTATAAGCTTCTTTTGTTAGCTCCAACCGCTTACAGCTAAGAACACGTGCTTGCTTGCTAAGATCATTTACCCAAAAAGGTTGTTAGTTTTCAATCTAGTAAAATAATATTTCCCTAAATATTATTTTACTAAACTTGATAACTAAGTAACACAATTAAGCCCATTTCTCGAAGATTTGGTTTTTATCCTTAATAATATTTCTTTAAATGTTATTTTAATAAATAAAGGCAGCTAATGAGACACCGTTAAGAATTGGTCATCCAGAAGGTTGGTTTTATTCAGCAGATCATTCTTTAAAACATTATTTTATTAAAATAATATTTTATCTGATCTTGCATTGTGAATGATTGTCTAAAGGTTTGCTGATTATTGCCTAAGTTGGTTCCAAGACTAACTTAACTTCAGTTCTAGATTCTTCAAGATAATCCTTGGTTCTCAAACATAAATAACATTGCATGGTAATGTTGCATCACTCTTTCAGTCATGATTTTCAATCTTCTTTAATCAACTTGTTTATATTGTACATAGTCCATTAGTCTTCCTTATTCTTTAATTCTGCTTGGTAGTTTAGTTGGATTGTTTTAGCATAGTAAAGAGTTTGTTGATTGAAATATGTTTGACTTTGAGTTGACTTATTTTTCTTAATAAATTCTTGTATTTTAAGAAATTGTGTGAATTCATTCCATGTTTGTGCAGAGTTTTGCTGTTCAATAATGTCAGAGCTTGGCTCACCCTTTCAATTTTGTCCTAATACCACCGCCTTATTAAGCTGCTATTCACAGGACAACCCTTAACAGACCGAAATATTATTTAATAAAATATTAAAGTATTAATATTAAATATTAAATAACATATTCATATTCATAATTACAACAGGCAGCTCTCAGTCTATGGCACTGAATCACAACAGTCTAAAGGAGGTCTTAAATTGTTTGAGTGTCATCTAGCAGTTTATATGCTACGTGAAACAATATAAATTTAGGTATACACTCACCGGACACTTTGTTAGGTGCACCTTGCTAGTACTGGGTTGGACCCCCTTTTGCCTTCAGAACTCCCTTAATCCTTCGTGGCATAGATTCAACAAGGTACTGGAAACATTCCTCAGAGAGTTTGGTCCATATTGACATGATAGCCAAAGAGTGCCAAGAAAATATCCCCCACCAACACCAGCCTGAACCGTTGATACGAGGCAGGATGGATCCATGCTTTCATGTTGTTGACGCTAAATTCTGACCCTACCATCCGAATGTTGCAGCAGAAATCGAGACTCATCAGACCAGGCAACGTTTTTCCAAGCTTCTAGTGTCCAATTTTGGTGAGCCTGTGCGAATGGTAGCCTCAGTTTCCTGTTCTTAGCTGACAGGAGTGACACCCGGTGTGGTCTTCTATTGCTGTAGCCCACCCGCCTCAAGATTCGACATGTTGTGTGTTCAGAGATGCTCTTCTGCATGCCTTGGTTGTAACGAGTGCTTATTTGAGTTACTGTTGCCTTTCCATCAGCTCGAACCAGTCTGGCCATTCGCCTCTGACCTCTGGCATCAACAAGGCATTTGTGCCCACAGAACTGCTGCTCACTGGATATTTTCTCTTTTTCAGACCATTCTCTGTAAACCCTAGAGATGGTAGTGCGTGAAAATCCCAGTAGATCAGCAGTTTCTGAAATACTCAGACCAGCCGGTCTGGCACCAACAACCATGCCACGTTCAAAGTCAATTTATTCACTTTTCTTCCCCATTCTGATGCTCGATTTGAACTGCAGCAGATCATCTTGACCATGTCTACATGCCTAAATGCATTGAGTTGCTGCCATGTGATTGGTTGATTACAAATTTGTGTTAACAAGCTGTTAGACAGGTGTACCTAATAAAGTGGCCAGTGAGTGTATAATCAGTATTCACTTCTTAATGTGGACCAAGTCAGCATTCTCTATACCAGAATGTTAATGTAATTAAATTAATCTTAACTAATCATATAATAATAATAACACAGAGGCTGAAAATTAAAACTCGCTGAACCTTTGATGCATTTGATATTGTAAAAAAATATTGTACAGTCTGTGTTTGTGTGTGGGTTTTAAAGTAGCCAACGTGTCAGGGAGAAAACTTAAGTGTTAATTGGATGCTGTCTCATGAGAGCTTGCAGGCATCTCCCTTGTCCTCTATTTACTGCCTAATATGGTTGCCACGGCTCTCTCAGACTCACACCGTCTTCTGCATAATGAACATGCTTAATATTCCTTGAAGACACTTGTGACCTGGTGTGCGCAAAGAAATGTCTAAGCTTTCAAAGATTTCAAGCAGGCTACAAAACTTACCTGTACTACAATGGAGACAGTAACTTGTTTGTGATGACCTGTCTGCTGCAGAGGAAAATGAAACCTGCTTTGATTACACTTATAAAGGGTTATTGATCTTGCGAAATCCAAAAAAAATTTCTTTTTTCCTGTTTCATATTGACTTTTTTCTTGTCTTCTATTTTTCCCTTTGCAGACTCTATTATTTTTCAGAAACTATTTTCTTGTTTACTTTCTGTTTTGGTGTTTTCATCTTTTCTGACTGCCTTACAGGTCTATTCTGTGCTCTTTTCTGTTTTTGCTCCCAATTTTCCCAGATCCTCTCACCTCAAAATAAGGAGTCCCACAAGGAGCAATTATGGGTAATATCCCATTTGATGTGTTTTTACTTCTACATTTTTGACATGTCATTGTATTTTATGTTGCATATTTAGTCAGGAATTAGTGTCCATAGTCTGACTGACAAATTCAGATGCCAAACATCCTAAAACTTTATAGAAAGGACTAAAAACATTAAAGAGAATTGGATGAAGCTCATTGCTAACTTTTAATATCATGAACAAAACACTCTGACACTCCAAGTCAATGATCTTGGTGTGTACTCTTCTAAATGCCAGCCTACTAGAAATGCTGCCAAAAATGGACCTGGCGCGCCTGTTTAGATATAACTTTGTTTTCCAAATATAGGGTATAGGCAAATAAATGCCCTCTAGTAGCATGATAAGCTGGTATTTATTAAACTTTTATCTCAAATGGCTTTCTTGGGATTTCAATGTAATAAACCGGCACAATGTTGTGCATACTTGAGAGGTGGAAGGAAAACGATGCATGGTTAAAAAAATTTTATGAATAAAAGGCTGAGCGTGACTTGCTTTAGAATGTAAGACAAGATTTACACAAAATCCCAATGAATTACATTAAAGTTCTTGGTTAAAGTATGACAAAATGGGAAAAAGTTAAAGGGTTGTGAATACCTTTGCAAGACATCATTTTAGATATCATCTCACAATCACCAGTACTTGACTAGGAGAACTATTAGTCGGCTCTCAATTAGAAGTCTAAAATCATCCGAAAGCAATTACATCTTAAATAATCATATCCCAACCAGTCCTTGCAAAGGCTGTTCTGATCATAGCAAAGGAAATTCAAATCACTCTTAAAAACTCTTCCATGAATGTCATAAGAAGTATTAGCTGAAGACAAGGCAACCGAAACCCTTCCCCTATGACACGTTTTCCTCTTACAGTCAGTTAAGATGTGCCTGAAATCTTACTAGACATAAACAACCTAATACTAAAACTGCCTAAAACTAAAAAGCTGCAAGTATTAGACCTCTACCTACACGTATAATAAAGAACAGGATGTATGCATCATCTCTATGTCTGAGATTGTGTTGAGACTACCCTGTATTACTGTTGTTTATTTCTCCTGAAACTCCTAAAAGAAAATAACAAAGAAAAATTTGCCCATGTGAAATTTGCAATGAGATAACTCACTGCCTCTTTAAAAACACATATAAGATCATCTATTATAAAAACTATCTGATCACAGGGATGTGTTGAGCAGCTCATTTTCCTTGTTTTTATTTACATTTTAATATACTTGAGTCCATTTGGTTTTATAACAGCGTGTATTCCTAGAGATGAACAGGACAGTGCGCACAGACAGGATGATGCATCTTTTTCATCTTTATGTTTCAGGAGGTTTTTAGTCATCAGACTGTCATAAGTTTCATTATATTAATCAGCTGTACCTGCATCTTCTAAGATATTCCTCCACCTGCCTCCCTCTACTGCCGATATTTGTGTTTCAATTACACTGATTATATCTGAAGTACCAACTGTGGCACTGGAGATGTTGTTATCTCCGGAGCCACATGTTGTTAAGACAATTATCTGATAACATTGTATTTTATTCCAATTAAGTAAATGTACCCAAATTAAAGATTGGATTTTCTAAATTATGCTCTGAGATTGTGCTCCTTCATCAAAAGAAAACTTTATTGCAGGGCTTAGTTTATACCTGACTGATCAAAATCTTAGGACTAGGAAAAAAAGGGTTACAAGTGTTCACATTTCATTATGCATGTTAGCTGAGATGCAAAAAGAATAAACATAATCAAAGGAAAAAATAAATAGAGTAGCCACATTATTGATAAAGAAGTTTGACCACAAACAGGCTGTTTATCAGCTGATCCAAAGTATAAGGTGGTCTCTAGCAGATCCCATTTTATGATTATTGGGCTCCAGTCACCATTAGTAAAGTTCTTACGTCGGGTCGAGGGTCTGCCTGTGTCTTCGTGGACACCTCAATCGAATCCTTCGGTTCTGCATAGAGGAATTTTTTTGGTCTACCACTTAACCTTTTTGTCCCAACCCCCTCAGGATCTTTTAATTAAGTTTCTTACTGTGTCCGTCCTGGCAGTGATGGAGCATTTTGAGAGCTTGCTTGTGCATCTCAACAGCCCAAAGACAGAAGGTCTTTTTGTCTTTGCCATCAGGGGTCATGACAGTTAATGGCTGAGGGTAAATAACATAAAAGCCATATTTGTGTGTAGATTTAGACTTTTTTTAAGGCTGTTACCTTCAACTTTTGATCAGCTAAAGAACAACCTGATTCAGTTTAAATGCAGTTCTCAATAATTTGCTTCACTACTTGTTGTTGTCCTTTGCTTTTTCCTTTTGCACATTGAGGCTTATTATCCAGTGGCACAAAATGTGGATATTGGTCATTTCTTCCCTGTTCTTATGATTTTGATCAGCTGAGTATCTAAACCAAGGGTCCCTGGAAATGTGGAGACTGCTGTTGCAACTAGTTACATTTTTCCAAAAAAGACATGTACTGTATCAATTTTCGGTCATACCATGGTAAAGTACACCCAATTGCTGTTATTGTTTGCAGAACACCCAAAAATTGCAATTTTTGACCTCCTTGTCCTAGATATTTATTTTTTACTTGTCCACATTTCAGCCTTTATTTTCTAAACATATTACTGTCATGATCTGTCTCAGTGTTTTGCATTTGTTTACTTTTCCCCATGTCCTTAGATTTATTTTGTTACTTGTTTCTTTCTAGAGTTGCTTGTTATATATGTTCATTTATTTTTAGGTTTATTATTCAGTCTGGTTAGGTTCCTCTTGTCCCTGTCTTCCCAGCAAGTTTATGTATTTAGATTCTTGTATTTCTCGTGATTATTGTTTTCCTTAGATCTGTTTCCCTGGTTTATCATTAGTCTCGTTCTTTCCTGGTCTCTGTGTTCCCCTGGCCCGTAGCCATGACAACCTTCTCCCTCGGTTCCCTGTCCTCACACCTGTTCATTATTCTTCTGATTACCTGCCTCCCTTTCTCATTGGTTGATACTCCACATCCCTCAGTATATTAGCTTCCTGGTTTTCATTGTTCCTCGCTGGTTCCTCACGTTAACTACCCTTGTTATCTTCCCGAGTTCCTCCTTATGGTTTGTTTTCTGTTTGCCTCCTGAACTTCTGCCTTTGGATTACCTGCCTGTACTTCGTACTCTGTCTACCTGCCTGTAAGTCTGTGTTCAACATTAAACTTCATCTACTCACCATACGGCCTCCTCACCATGTTCTGCATTCCGGTCCTGCCTCCAAACCCTAAACTGTGACAATTACAGAACTTTTTTTCTGCTTTGAGCTTCTCTTAAAAAAAACATTACAATCAGGATTAGAGACAAAATCATCAGTACGTCTGAGTATCTCTTCTCAGCAATACAAAAAAGGTTTGTTTTCTGGAAAACAGAAAATAATTCATGTAAACCATGAGGGATTTTCTTCTGGCGTTATGGGACATATCAGGTCAGCTGAATGTTCATTACAACTGAAACCTTCAAGATATACTCGTACTCGTACTCGTGCTCGTACTTGTCGTCTTCCGCTTTATCCGGGGCCGGGTGGTGGGGACAGCAGACTTAGCAGAGAAGCCCAGACGTCCCTCTTGCTAGACACCTCCTCCAGCTCCTCCGGGGGGAGCCCAAGGCGTTCCCAGGCCAGCCGAGAGACATAGTCCCTCCAGTGTGTCCTGGGTTGTCCCCTGGGCCTCCTCCCGGTGGGACGTGCCTGGAACACCTCCAGGGGAAGGCATCCAGGAGGCATCCAATACAGATGCCCGAGCCACCTCAACTAGCTCCTCTCGATGTGGAGGAGCAGCGGCTCTACTCCAAGTGCCTCCCGGATGGCCGAGCTCCTCACCCTATCTCTAAGGGAGTGCCCGGCCACCCTACGGAGGAAGCTCATTTCAGCCGCTTGTATCACGTTCTTTCGGTCATGACCCAAAGTTCAAGGCCATAGGTGAGGGTAGGAACGTAGACCGACCGGTAAATCGAGAGCTTCGCTTTCGGCTCAGCTCTCTCTTCACCACAACGGACCGGCACAGTGCCCCCATTACTGCGGTAGCCGCACTGATCCGTCTGTCGATCTCCCGCTCCATTCTTCCCTCACTCGTGAACAAGACCCCGAGATATTTTAACTCCTCCACTTGAGGCAGGAACTCCCCTCCAAGCTGAAGAGGACAAGCCACCCTTTTCCGGTCAGGGGCCCTGGCCTCGGACATGGAGGAGCTGATCGTCATCCCAGCTGCTTCACACTCGGCTGCGAACCGCCCCAGTGCATGCTGTAGGTCTTGGCTAGAGGGGGCCAGCAGGACCACGTCATCTGCAAAAAGAAGAGATGAAATCCACTGGTCCCCAAACCGGACTCCCTCCGGCCCTTGGCTCCATATATGCTCCTAGAAATCCTGTCCATAAAAGTTATGAACAGGACCAGTGACAAAGGGCAAGCTTCAAGATATAATGCACATAAAATAATTTCTAATATTTTGGTAGCCAAGATTAATTTGATTTTATAATGAAACAAGATGGCTGTAATAATTAGTCAAACACTGAGTGACAAAGTAGACACCTGCATTTTGCTCTATGACTCATGAACACACACTGACACGCTAAAACACTCAGATCGAGATCATCGTGATGCTGAAGGTTCTGACACACAAGGCTCAGTGAGGAAAAAGGAGATAAAATGCTAATTTCATTGTGGTAACAGGTGTCGCAGCATGACACGTCATTAATCAATCAAAACTTAACAATAAATGCTCAGCCCTGGTGGTCGGGATCTCTGACCTCATCATGAACGTGTATTTGAAGCTGATTGATGAGGGTTGAACCTGTGTTACCAAACAGGGTTAAACCAGGGAGTCATAGCGGAAAGCATGCACCACCTAATGTTGCTCACAATAAGTAAGATTGATTTATTCAGAAAAATCAATTCCATATATAGTTCCAGTGGGAAGTTTAAATACACTCAATATCAGCGGGAATGGCAAATTTATTCTGGGATTTATTTGATATGTTTTAATTTAATAAAGAATTGGAAGCACCGATTTGAATTTACTTCAAAGTTCCTCTAATCCAAACAGGCCTAACTGTATACACATACTCCCTTTAATATTTAGTTAAATGTGCTGTAGTAAGATGCAGAGAAACTGAACACTCTGTGAAGCCATCTGTGAGGTCCTAGTGCGATTGTAGCTGAATATTAAAGCAGTCTTACAGAAATATTATAGCTCATTTGAATAGCTTAGTTTTCTAGCACAGAACCAACTTCTAAGCAGAGTTTATAAATGTCCAGCAGGATTGAGCTGGGACCATTCCAGAAGCTTAGTGGGAACTGTTTTCAGTGATCTAGCCATTGATTTAAAGGCAATATGGTGGTACCAGCTCCATGCTTGACAGCTGATACAGCATTTAAAAAGTCTTGTCACTTTCTCCTAATTATCTTGGACAAACAGCTCAGCTTTCATCTTATCTGGCCAGAAATCTTTTCTCCTGAAGGCATTTGGTTGTCCATGTGGGCAGCTGCAAGTTTCCGTCAAGCTTCAACATGATGATTTTGGAGCTGAGACCTTGGTTGGCACCCCCTCGGTCCATGTTGATGTTAAGCTTCAAGTACCTTCCAGTTCATGATAGACTTGCGTCTTGGTGGTTCTTATGTTAATTCTAAACATCCTGAAGAATATCCTTATAGCCAAGGTCATGTCAGAGTTTGTGGTGGGTTTGGACCAAACCGCAGATAGACACTGGGCAGTAGCATGACTAGAGATAAGGTTCTTATTTTAATGAAAAAGGGTTTCCAAAAACTTAGTGCAGAGAGTCAACAGAGAAACAGCAGGGTAGTTAACAGAAGGAACCAGCAAATGACAATAAGAAACAGTGAGCTTTGAAACTGGGGGAAGTGCAGTGTGGAACCAATGAGAAAGGGCGGCAAGTAATTAGATGAATGCTGAACAGGTGTGAGGATAAGCTGAAGAGAACTGAGGAGGAATGAATCTGAGAAGACTAATTAACAGGGAAACAAAGACTAAATAACAAAACTCAGGGAACACATCTAGGGAAACTATAACCAACAAAAGATTAGGAATCAGGAAGGTAAGAACTATCAAAGTAGTCTGAGGACATAAAGGAAAACACTAACAGGGAAAGCAAATAAACAAACACTAAGTGACTAACAGCAACTAATGACCTGACAGAAAGGAAAATAAACATGAGAGCCTAAACAAAAGAGAACTCTACTAAATGACAACCCTGGGGAAAAACTAAATCTAAAGTAACAATAAACAGAAGGGAACAAAAGACCTGGGGAAAAGGAACTAACAAAACTAAGTAGCACTGACCTGCTGGAAAACCAAGACAGGAACCTTGTCAGAGAGGAACTAACACAGAACTATACTAGAAATAAGGCTGGGGAAACAACTAATGTTAAGGAAAACTACAACTGAGTAAACAATAACTAAAGGGAATCAAGGGGAAGACACACTACTAGAACTAAGGGGTAGAAGTACAGACAGAACAGTCACAAAACTAAGAAGTACCAAGCGGAAATTAATAAACATAACTACTAAACCAAAAGGAACAGAAACACCAAACGGAAAAAGTAAACAAACACAAAGAACAAAATGGCAGATTCTGACATGTCAGGTTTAGGTCAGTTGGTTGAAATTTGGACTATGGTGGGCATTGCAACTGCTATCATCAAGCTTCTGGGAGCTCTAAGACAGCAACCCTATTGATGTCAAAGCCATGGATATTAAATCCGGATCTGTGGCAGGAAACTTCCTAATTTAAACTGATCAAAGAAATTTACGCAGCAGATAGATTCAGACAGTCTGGATAGAGGAGACTGATGAGAAATATAAGAATAATTTTTTTTTTATTGAGCCTCTCAACTGCTACGTTTAATGATCCATCATTTAGTGACACACTGAATGCAAAAATAAACAGACAATCTTGACATTTAGGTAAAACTCTTTACGCGTGAATTCTTTAAGGCAACTGATCAATCGGGCCTAGAAGGAATGAAGAAATAAATTTTATGCAAAAACACGAAATTGCTCAAAATGTGACAGAAGGCGTCAAAGAGCCCATATGACAGACCAACTGCTACCCAGCATCATCATCGCGACAGAAACAGTCAGCTGTTGTGATGGAAGCCTTGAGCTGATGACAGTCCCAAATAATAATGAAACACCCCGATCTGAACGATATTTATCTGAGCTGCTTCAGAGTCTCCATAAGTGTTTTTGTCCACATATAGAAAGTCTTTCTCTGTGTTAACACCCAGACACACACAACTAAATGTGTGCAAAGCCAGGTGACCTTGGCTGGATGTGGTCTCAAAGAGTTACCATGGTGATGCACATCCACGTTAACAAAGGTCTTTTATATTCCTCTCATCACAAATTTGAATGCTAAATGTTCCCGCTCACCATAAAAACTAAAGATTCTGCAGTTCTTCCCTTTTATTCCTGTAGAAAGTGATGAAATGATTTATTAGGGTTTTGCCAGCAGGTTCTTGTTCTTTAAAGAATTAGAAATTACCATCTAAAGAAGGGTGCAGAAGATAAATTGCAAAAAGCTACAAATATCAATGTTAAAGGTGTTTAGTGGTGGAGCTTCTGGGTTTTGGTGAGCTGCTTCAGTGTGATAATTCACAGATAATTTAAAGTTTAGAACATCTTCGTGTGAGTCTGAAGCCATTAGGCCACAAGCTGTGAAGTGATAAAAAGTGTGTCCTTGTCTGCTTGTGTGGGGTGCGGGGGTGGGGGGTGGGGGTGGGGGGGTGGGGGGATGGGGGGGGTTGTTTGGGGGGTGGTGGGGGCTTCATAGGCATAAAGTGAAGGATCATCTGCGTTCGGCATGATAGGTGGTGGTTGGCTGCCAGCAGCCTTGTTATACCCTGCAGCCGTCGGCTTATTTTCCACCCCAGATGGCCATGATTGCTTTTGGAGGAGGAGATGCAATCTTCAGGTTTGGATCGCATCTAGGTGTACATGCTATTACTAATATATTATGTGGTTGATTTTTGAGTGTACTACCATGTACAAATCAGGGCCACAATCTCAGTGGGATACAGTGCCTTGCAAATATATTCAAATATATTCTCTTCATTATTTCTACATTGCAACCACTAAATTTAAAGTATTTTATTGGGATTTTTTGTGACAGACCAAGACAAAGTAGGGCTTAAATGTAAAGTGAAAAGAAAAGTATACACAGTTTGAACTTTGTTTTAGAAACAAGAAATTTAAACATGCAGCATGCATACATTTTCATCCCCCTTCATTCAAGGCTCCTTTTCCAAGTAGCTCAGTCGGATTGGATGGAAAGCATCTGTGAACATCACTTATCAAGACTCGCAACAGATTCTCAGTTGGATTTAGATCTGAACTTTGACTAAGCCATTCCAATACATGAATCTGCTTCGATCTAAACCATTCCATTGTGTCTCTGGTTGTACCTTCAGGGTCATTGTCCTGCTAGAAGGTGAACCTCCATCCCTTCTGCAGCCTCTAGCAGGTTTTCCTCAAGGATTGTCCTGGATTTATGTCCAACCATCTTCCAATCAGATCAGCATAATTGAACATAAAACTCTGATGAAGTTAACCCTCTCCCATATCCAATTTACCTAAATCATTGTTTATTATGTCGAGGTCTTAATATTACGAGATCTACTGCTCAGAACAACAGAAGTTATTGGTCTAAGATTTTGGTCTTCTAAGCTTATGAAGTTGTTTAGGGGTTAATGAGATGGTACTGACTGCACATCATGGAAATACAAAGGCAAAATTATTCAAAGTGCAAAATAAAGAAAAAAAAACTGCTTTTTAGTAAACAAAAAACTAAAATATAAACAAAAAATATAATTAACTGAATAGTTAAAAATGAATGTTACTTGAATTATGCTCTACAACAATAAATATATGAAAGAAACGGCAAAGCTTTTTTATTATTCCTGTGGAAGTCACCATGCTATAAGCACCAATGCATCCCTATAGCATCACAGATCCTGGTTTTGAACGTTCGACTGCTAACAGCCTGGGTTGTGCTTTTTATTTTTTACAATATTCTTCTAGTGAGCACTAATTTGTCCACATTATGTACTTTTTTCTGTTTTCTGTCTGTATGTTTTCATCATGTAAATAGCTTTGAACTGTCTTGTTGCTGAAATAAACTTGCATAGCCTTTTGTGTCTTCCACATGTTGTTTGTCACAGAGCAGCCCAGAGCAGATAGATGTTTTCACACAGAGTCAGTTAGTTTAAATAGATATTTTCTACCTTAAATAACTAAATCATTATTTGAAAACTGCATTTTGTAATAACTCAGGTTATATCTGTCTACAGCTTGGTGAACAATAAGTTCTGACCAGAAACGGGTCTCAGGGCAGGTCGCTGATGTTGTTTATCTGTTCTGGGGAATCTGAGGTGCCGCAGACCTGTAAACCGGCTGCATGTGAGTCACCCGAAATGTCTCCACCATCAGATCTGTACACTCTCAGAGGGGTAAAGAATCTGCTGCTGCAACCAGCTCATTTCAGTCATTCCTGAAGAAAAAGGCAAAATTCTGATCTCACATAAAGAAACTTACAGACCATAAAATACAAGTAATTGTCCTGGAATATTGGAGTACCCTGAACCACAGGAGGGTGTTTCATTTTCAAATTGGACCTTCCGCTACATTCTCAAAATCAGGTCATAGGACATCCCCCCCACACTCTACATATTTTTATTTGTCAGGTTATAGATAGACATGGAGGAAGTCAGGAGAAATGTTTCCATAGTTCAGAGACCAAACAATACAGCACCCTATCCTGTAATTTTAAAGCTCTCTGTAATGAGCTTAGTCTACCTGTAATTCATCACACTGGAGAATGACTGCTAGTGACAAAAACATTTAACAGCATTCAGTTAGATGTTGTCTTTTCCGTTCCCCTTCTGAACAGCATTTTTACTCGGATGTTTACAGGTGTGGACCACCATGTTTCTCCCGAGAACTGCGACACCACAATACTTTAAATTACTGGGAGGTGCAGTGGATGTGCAAAACAGAGTAGCAGTAAATACAAGCAGCTGAAAGTCTCAATTCTCTCCAGTTACTTGGTTCATGTTTTTCTCATGATGGTTTAACTGCATAACAGCAACATAGATGTCACAATGTTATTCAGAGGACATCGACTGTAAAACAACTTCAACTCTATCAAGTCTGTCTACAGTTCTCCCACAACTAACGAGCTAATGCTATACATGTGGTGGATGGAGGGAAGTTAAAATAGTGATATACCATAACACAGCAACTGTTCACTACTTCATTTGGCTCAGACACTAAGAAAAACCTATTGCAAGTAAATGTAAGTAATGTGATCTGCAGACATCAGCAGACACTTTGTACTAACAATCTTTATGCCCATAAACAACGCCCATAGTCACAATGCTGTGGCTGCTGACTCTCCTCTAGCAGTTTGTTGTATCTGTGGCATGAACTGTGTTTTCTTTGTCCTTGAGTTCTGGGAATCCATGTTTTCAACTGTTTCATGATTCTGGGGCAAATGTTTCAAACAGAGAGACTGTTTTAGTCAGGAGAGGAAATATATTTCCTCTTAAACTATCTACTTTGACAAACTTTACCTTTTCCTGCATAGAGGATCTTTGGTGAAAGCAGGAGCGCTCCCTCTGCCTATTTTCTATGTTGCCAAGTGGCAACATGTCCATTCAGTATATTCCTGATCGAAAGACTTTCTTTTGTCAAGAAAACAATTTTCAAACAGTGTTTTTCTGTTTACAGCTGTAGAAAGTGGTGAGGTTTCAGACAGTGTGGTCACACACCATAGATCATCATCCATATATGGAAGTCCTTCCTGTGTCTGGGCACGTGTCAAAAAAGTACGGTTTAAAATTACTTACTGCTTGGAAAATCAATAGGAAAATTATTTTTGTGATTTGTTTATTATTTATCATTTCAAGATTTCTCACGTTTCTGACTATAAAATATGATAATGTTTGCCCTTTCAAAGAACATCTAATCCACTCATATTTAGCAGGAAATTTGTACAGGAAATGAATAATATGTGGAGCTAAAAATGAAAATTCAATTTTCCAAATCCTCATGTCTCTGACAGAAAGAGGCCAGGTGTTAAGAAGTAAAGTGACTGCAGGTGTCATGGCCGTCAGGTTTATTTGGGGTTTTTGTCAGTCTACGAGCCACTGCAGCTGCATGAAGCACAAATGAATGGCTCTCTTGCTGGGAATAAAACCAGTTATTCCAGATGATAGTGTTGCTCTTATACAGGGACATCTTATTGGTGGAATTTCGGTTTGGAAGGTGACTCACACACAGTGATGTCTTTTAGGGCTAAAGGGGTACGCACCACAGTGGGTCCTGGTGAGGGGTTATGTAAAGCTTGGTGTTTCTGCCTGAGTAATTCATCTCTGCTTGCAGCATGCATTTGTAGAATCTGCACAAGTGAACATTTACTGAACCACCTGCTAAGTCTTTGTGATTGCAAGTGTGTTCTGCAGAGATAACAAAGGTCTTTACATGATTAAATGGTGCATGAAGGAGATTTTACTAACTGACCATTATGTTGTCAGGCTTTCTGCTCTGTTCTTACAGATACTCCCATTCAATCTAATAATTAACTGCAGTTTGAATCCTTCCAAGTGAAATTAAAATACGTTGATTTGTAACATGTTGTTCTTATAGATGGCTCTTTGACAGCTTGAGCCAGGCCCCCACCCCTGAACAGGATTATATGGGAATTAAATGGATGGATGGATGAAAAGAGGACAAGAGGGAGATCATTTGTTCACAGAAGACACTGAGTCACAACTTTTTTCATGGCTAGCTGCTGCTTTTCTCTGTGATGGTGATGCATGCAGAAATTCTGATGCAGGAAACAAACATGAGCCTTTCAAATTTTGCACTTGGCAGATTTACTTTTTGTTTTTTATGTTTCATTGCCTGGATCGAGAAATGTTTGTCCAATTAAACGTCTTTGGAAAATGGATGGACCATTGATTTGCCTAACAAAGCCAGGCTGCTCAATGAAATGATAATCTGTACGTCCCTGATGAGGAGAAACATGTAAAATGCCTCTTCAATCAATTCAGTAAAAATTATGTTTGGGCTTTTTATCCCAGCGGATCTGATGTAATTTCCGTTTTGCTGCACGGTGTGACCTTGGCTACAGTATGAAGTGTCTCCAGCTGGGGTTGAACAGAATATAGAAGTGGCAGATTAGGAAACAGTTAGGAGCTGTCAGTGATCAGCCACAGCCTCCTCCCCTTTGCTATTTCTGCATCTCCCTCCTCTCCATCCCCTCAGAACTAACACATCAGGGACTGGCCACTGCTTTGGTAGCTTTACTGCTAGCACAATGCACATGTACTCTACATCTACACATTTATTATTTTATTTCGCAAAATAACTAGATGTAAAATACGATAACTGTTGATGGGCAACAAAAAGAGAAATCTGTTTCCTTTATGTGGTAATGCATAAGTGAATCTTATTGGGAAGACTGGCTGCTGACATGGCATAATAATGGTAAGAGATCAATATTAAATGGGCTCCATAATGCCACTCTCATGCGGACTGCTGATAGTCCCAGTCAATGCAAATCAATTGCAATATTTATCATAAAAGCCAGATGGATGTGAAACAGTTTCAGTTCCTTCTGAAATACTGATTATGATTATAGTGATGGATGAGGTGCAACACACACACACACATAAATGGGATGTGAACTGTAACCTAGAGAAGTGTATTTTTGCAGGACTCTGTAAATGGCCTTGCAGGTTCATAGCTTTAGTCAAAGCAAACTCTTTTCCACACAGGTGCAGCACCCAGGCAGCCTGGGATCTCAAAAGATGAGACGTCTGGGTCATTGCTGGGTTGTTATATGGCAGTTTGTTATCTGAAGGCCTGACAGCATTTGTGAACGTTTCTGTGATATGAAACCGTGAAGAATAACCTAATTGTGTTAAAATTCAGAAGCTTAAAAATGTTCCACAATTAATATAAATAGAAATGTTGATTGTTTCAACCTTGGACACTATTTCATGGATGGATGGAATTCATGGATTTGGTACAATTTAAAACAGTAAGGGTGATATAGAAAGCAGGAAATAGTTTGCTTCAAAATTATACTAAAAATGTATTTAAAAATAGGGAGGAACTTAGGGGCAGGACTGGATAAGCCTCTGCTTCTTCCTGCTAACACATTTAGTTAGTTTTGTTTTTTCCTGTGTTTGTCTTTGTTGTCATTTTAATTAAATTGTTGAAAGATATAGTGATTACAAACTTGGTATTACAGAATGACAACTGAATGTGGAAATAATAGCCTATATGATATAATTCTTATGTCCAAAGTAATTTATTGGTTTTATTTTCTATATTATTTCTGGTGCTTAGATTAAACTCTTTTTTGAAGTCCGCGTCTGATTGGTCGACCCACCCATATCTGGTGGGTCCATCTGGTGGTAGATCCCTCCACTCAGCTGTTGTTGTGGGAGGAGCACTTCTTGGACTTCAGTGATGATTTAGAATATTTTTTGTGGCACTAGTAGCCTTTATTTTTGTTATTTTTTCAAAGTAGGCAGACAGTAAGTGGGTTGGAGAGTGGGTAAAGACATGCAGCATAGGTCGCCAGGGTCGGGACTTGATGGACATTAAAACATCAGTACTTAAAGAGATGGTCCATTATTGTGAGTGGTCCAGCTGTATTGGTTACATTCCCAGAAGTCACTCAAAGTACTTTACTGGAAAATTATTGGAAAGCAATGGTTACTTTTCCTGTATTTGCCAGGTATTTTCCAGAAGGTACCGTGTAAGTGATAGAGAGAAGTCTCTACATTCTGGGAAAGTACCTGGTAAGTTCTAGGAAAGTAACTAGGTAGTCCCATTAACGTTCCAGGAATTTAACCAGTAAGTTATCTGAAAATTCAAGAGACGTACCTATTAAGTTTAGGAAAGGTACCTGGTAAGTCCCGAGAAAGTAACCTTTTGGCAAGTTCTGGAACAGTATAAGCTGTAATTTACAGTGCTACCATAGAAATAAATTAAGTTTTAACTTCCCTGAAGAGGCCTGTGGTACTCTGCACCCTTAATCTGAGAGGAAACAAAAGTCAGAACACAAGAACCTGAAAGCAAACATCAAATGTTCAAACAGAAAATGCTCTACGATTGTTTCCAGATCAATATCAACATCTTTTATGAAAAAATTTGGTCAGTCTCTGTAAACTATCTTCACAAGGAGAGAGCATGCTGAACATACTGGTCTGCAACAAAGAATCAATAGCTGCTCGTACGTGCTTTAAACCCAGCATTATGAGTCCACACGAAGACACATGTAATTTGTGAACCAGTGCACACTGGAAATAATTGTGCAGCTGCGCAGGGCAGGAAACCAACTCATTTGTGCTTATGACCCACAACTGCTGGAAAATAGATACATTATAGACTGAGCAGCACTTTGAGGTTAAAATTGCTCTAGAATTGCACTGCATGGAGCCCATTCAATAATACGAGAGCATTAAATTACTGGAACATTTATTTTCTCGGTGCAGTTGAGGAAGAACCAACCCCCCAATACATTAGTCCTTGATGAAACCTTAATTTCTAAATCCACAAAAAAACTATCCATGTTTTGTCCAAGGGACACCATGGTTGGGCTTATAGAACTGTATTTAAATTTTAACTTGATATGAGCCTGAGAGAGCAGCGTTGAAGCATAGTTGACTCTGTTGTCTCCAAAAGTGTTTCATTTGAGCCGAGCAGTGATTTTAACTGCAGGATTTTTGCTTCTTTTTCAAATCATCATCACAGATCCTTACAGTGTTTTACTGTGTGATATACAAGTTTTATGATCTGTCTGAAATTGTATGTAATAGACCAACACAGTATTATATAACTGTGAAGCTGACGGAAAATGATAGTTTTAAAACATTTTACAAACAGAATTCTTAAACATTGCTATTGCATTTTACTACAATGTAGGGGCCACAGCAAGTATGTTAAAGGAAACTTTCAAAACTGCATTTGATGGAACACTAACACCCTGAAAACACTATCTCCATGGTTAGGCATGGTGGTGGCAGCATTGTGGTGTGGGGATGGTTTTCTTCTTCAGAGACAGGGGAGATGGTCAAACAAAACCTGCAAGACTTGAGATTGGGCTGGAGATTCAAGAACATTTTCTGATCTAGACACCAGATCTTTGACTGCTCTGCTCTCAGCTGCTTTTACTCCACCCAGGCCCCTCCGGCATCCACTCCCATTGGTTTTTATTCCACTCGGCTGTGGTTTGATTAGTTGTATTATACTTTCCTAAGGGTGATTTATTTTATTTGATGAGTTAGAGTTCAGCGTTCAGGTTTACACCATTAGATCACTCAGATAATTTCAAATTAAAAGCATGCAGTAAAAAAAGAAAAAAAACGTTTACGCCCTCACTGTGCAGAAGGCTGCACACGCAACCGTGCGTTTTATTAACAGAGAGAAGGTAAAGCTCATCCGCAGCTGTTAGTGTGTTTATTTATAAATAGCCTGCAGAGAAGGTGATGGGAACCATGAGCTGCGCTCCAACACCTCAGGTCATGTGACCATGCAGCAGGCGCACAAAGCGCCGCTTCATAACCGCCCCTCTCCCAAACCAGCGCACAGCCAGCCTGGCTGACACTCACGGTGTCTGTCTGGATGCTGCAAACTGCAGTCATCCCCATACCAACTAATCCTGCTAATCAACTCTTACTTTTAGGTTTTTCCCTGGACTTTACACTTCTTGTTCCTGCGGCATGGACCACTGCGGAATATTCGGAGCGAAACAAATAAGGTTTGTGTTTTCCAAACTTTACGACGTGCGTCTTCTTGATCTTGATTACTGTCTTATTTCTAAAGAATCATGTAAATCTGAGTGTTAATAATTAATATAATGAGTACTGTCACCAAATGTTAATGGTTCACTGATCAGATATGCTTAATCCCTGAACTGGCCCCATGATGCCTAATTAATCCAGTGATTACTGGGAGAAACAGTTTGATGCTTAATGAGATGTTTTAATTAATAACAATGTCCCTGTTTACTTAATAATACTTAATGCTGGGGTTTTCCCCCTGAGGCTACACAGGCTCCTCAACTGTTCAGTTTCCCACTATTGTCTGGGATGCAACTGTTGTGCACACATTTCCCTAAAATCTCTCAGCAAATCTTTATTTTTCCTTTCCCTTTGTTATTTGTTGAATGTCAAACTAAAATCACTTTAAGAAATCCTTATAAGCTTTTTATATGCTTGATGGAAACCAAATATTCTTTTGTTTTTGTAGATGTTCCTTCACCTGCGTCTGATGCTGTTACGCAACACGCCTCTTCACTGAGCATCTCTGCAACCCTGAAGCTGGCTGCACACAGGATGGCAGGCACAGACATGAGCACGCTCAAAACAGGTGTGCAGTATCTGGGCTCCAACGACGCCAGCTACGATGACCCCTCTGTCGACTCCAGGATCGTGAAGGAGGGGTTTGGCTTTCAAAATCCTCACTCTGCCTCTATTGGCAGCTCCTTCCCTGAGCTCGTCCTGAGAAATAAAGAGGTCATTTACACCGCGCTGTCTCCAGCTTTTCCCACCAACATCTCAGACTTTATTCTGGGAAATGCCACCGCTGTGGAGAGGGTGAATGGTCCACAGTGTGCGGAGAACTTTGCGGACGATCTGGAGTGCTTTATGATCCTTACCCCTAGTCAGCAGCTTGCAGTTGCCATCTTAGCACTCACTCTGGGTACTTTCACTGTGCTGGAGAACTTCATGGTGCTGTGTGTGATCTTGCACTCCCAGACACTTCGATCTCGGCCTTCTTACCACTTCATCGGCAGTCTGGCTGTGGCTGATCTGATAGGAAGCATCATATTTGTTTACAGCTTCTTGGACTTTCATGTTCTCCACAGGAAGGACAGCCCCAACATCTTCCTCTTCAAGCTGGCTGGAGTCATTGCCTCCTTCACTGCCTCTGTGGGCAGTCTGTTTCTCACTGCAATTGACCGCTACATCTCCATCCACAGGCCTGTGGCGTATAAGCGCATTGTCACAAAGACAAAGGCGGTGATTGCCTTCAGCATGATGTGGACCATCTCCATCGTTATCTCGCTGCTACCGCTGCTTGGCTGGAACTGCAAACGTCTGGGCTCGGTCTGCTCGGATATCTTCCCTCTAATTGATCGGAGGTACCTCATGTTCTGGATCGGAATAACGAGCATCCTGGTGTTGTTCATCATCTACGCCTACATGTTCATCCTCTGGAAGTCCCACCACCATGCTGTCCGCATGCTGAGCCGAACCTCCCAGAGGAGCGTGATTGTCTACACTGCAGAAGGGGCCAAAGTGCAGACTGTGAGACCTGAGCAGGCCAGGATGGACCTCCGCCTGGCTAAAACCCTCGTCATGATCCTGGTGGCCCTCATAATCTGCTGGGGCCCGCTCTTAGCCATCATGGTGTACGACCTCTTCGGGAAGGTGAACGACTTCATTAAGACCGTGTTCGCCTTCTGTAGCATGCTCTGCCTGCTCAACTCCACTGTGAACCCTGTGATCTACGCCATGAGGAGCAAGGACCTTCGCAGGGCCTTCCGCAGCATCTGCCACATGTGGCGCGGAGGCTCCCAGGCCCTGGACAGCAGCGCTGAGAGCGACTGGCACAGCAGGAGTGTGAGGGCTGCTGTAGCAGCAGCAGCAACAGGCAGGGCGGGGAAAAACGGTGGCAGACGTGGGAAAAAGCCAGTGAAAGTAGCTCAGGTTAGAGTTTCTGGAGGGACGGAGTCTTCTACAGCAGAGCCCGTCTGAAGCCAAGGCTGCATCTGTACAAATGTGAAACCAATAGTGTTGTATAGTCTCTGACCTGTTAGCTTTGTTACTGCAAAATGTGCCAAAATAACATTGGAACAAAAATGACCACATTAATTCATCTTGATAATTAGCATTTTTCTGTTGAAGGAGGATCTATGAATGCTTTGTTGCCTTTGCTCCATTTTAAAAGTGAACAGAATTTTGGCTCATTATCCTCCTTTAGTGATGTGTTGTATTTCTTTCTTTTAATATGTTTTCTTTTTATTAACATTTGGCAGTGATCTGATGTGAAACTTTTTTTTCCAAATTCATTTTTTTTTTCAAATAAACACTATTTTATTTATTTATGTAATTATGTATTAATTTATTTATGTATTTATTTTCTTGATAATGATTTACTATATTTTTTAAAAAAGGTTTTAATCTTGTAATGCATTATTTTATTGTGCCACTTTGTCATGTAACAGTATTATATTTGGTAAAGTGCGAATTATATCTATTTTTGTTAAAACATTGGGTGTCCTTTCAAAATAAACTGAATATCACCTTCTGTTGATGTCATGTCAGTTCAATGCTTTGATAGCTTGGCCTCACTGTGGTTTGTAACCTTTCAGGTGGGTGTGGCCCACAGTTTACAAACTGCAGAGCCATTCTTTATCAGGTTGAGAGTAAAGTGAGTCCTAATTTAGTTAAGTTTATTTGTATGGCGTCAGTCGTGTCAAGGCACTCTACAAAAAAAGTCAATTTTAATCCAATCATAAAAACAGATCAGTTTGACGTTACATACAGTTTGCTCCTAGTTATCAAACAATGCGGTCAAGTTCAGTTTACTATTCTATTGGTTAAAAAGTTTTTTTATCTAAGGAAACCCAACAGATTGCATTGAGTCGGTTACTTGCAGCATTCACTCCTCCAGGATAAGCATGTAGCAACAGTGGACAGCCGTTTGCACTGTGTTGTTGACTTTGCAGCAATCCCTCATACTGAGCATGCATGTAGTGACAGTGGAAGTAAAAACTCCCCTTTAACAGGAAGAAACCTCCAGCAGAACCAGAACCAGGCACAGTGCGAGTGGCTATCTGCCATTACACAGCTGTTAGAGATTAAAATTTATAAAACATAAAAATGCATCACATTCAACAAAGCACAACAGCAAGTTTAACCATGCACTATAAAAAGCACAGCTGCATACCTGCACTCACACCTAAGGGCAAGTTAACTTAACATGAATGTCTTTGGATGGTGAGAGGAGGCTTCTTCTCCTCTCACCTGAGGTACTTGAGAAAAACTTCACACAGAAAAAGGCTCCAGCTGTGATCAAACCAAGGTGCCACAGTTTGCTTTTTAAATCTTGCCACGCTCATCTTGGGTTATTATTTAGCAAACTTTCATTTTTAGGACGTTGGAGCCAGAAAATGTAGCGCTCTGACCTAACATTTAGAACTGTCAGAAGTTAGCAGATGTATTAGTAAATTGTTAGTTTTTTTTTTTTTAAGGGTAACATTGCCCTCTTGTGGACATATTCGGGAAATCAATGTAGGTGAGCCAATCGTATTGAACAATCTTTAGCTGTATATCAATAAATTAGAAAGTCATCAAAAAGTGCATTAGGTTGGTAATTTAATTTAAAAAAAAGTGGTTTATTGCACAAGGAGTGACATTTCATTTAATTTTTTTAAGGTTTCTGTCTTACAGCTAATCAAAACCCAAAGTTCAGTTTCTCAGAAAATTAGAACTTTACCAAGGACCAAAAAACGTCTTTTAATTGCACACACGTTATAGTATGGCCTACAGAATCATGGAGAAGATGGCTGACCTGAACGTTGACCCGGAGAGAGTCACTGACATTCTCCACAAGGGGAGTAAGCTATGAGAGTACATTGCTAAAGATACTTGCTGTCGAAATGCTGTATCCAAGCATACTAATGAATAGTTGAGTGGAAGGAAAAGCTGTGCTAGAAAAAGATGCTACCAGGAAAGTTAACAGCACTTCATACTTCCTTGTGGAGATGCTGGTTTCATTTTCCAGCAAGACTTGGCAACTACTTAATGACCATGCTATCACTGTACTTGGTCAGCAACTAGCCTGCCCTAAACATCATAGAAAATCCTTGGAGCATTGTCAACAGGAACATGGGAGAGACCAGAGCCAACAATGCAGATGAGCTGAAGGCCGCTATTAAAGCAATCTGTGCTTTCTGACCACCTCAGCAGAACCACAAGCTGACATCCTCCATGCCATGCTGCACTGATGCAGTACTTCATGCAGAAGGAGCACCAACTCAACATATTTTTCTGTAGGTCCACATTTCTGTATTAAAAATCATTTTCTTCTTGATGTAATATTTGTTTTGTTTTGAGAAACACATTAGTAGTTTTAATAGATGTAGGCAATAATCATCATAAATAAAATAAATCAAAACTTGAAAATGACTCTAAATAGAATTGAGTTACTGAAAGAAATATTTTTTGATGATATTCTACCTATCTGAGATAAGCCTTTAGGTTATCTCCTAAATCAAAGTATTTTTAAATCCTTCCAGGTTCGCCCTAGCATTAAAATTTTGAAATTTATATTTGCCTAACTTTTGACCAAAGTTGAGAATAAGTTGTGTCATTTGTGGTAAATTTAAAATTTTCATTTTTTTTTTTTGTCTCTTCTAGGTGTTCATCTAACTAAACAGAACAATCCTTATCCCTGTGCCACTGACTCCTATTCATCCAAATGCATTTCTTAGCATACACGCATTGCAAATTGATTTGAATTTTTTTTTTCATTCCTTGGTGTTTAAATTACTTCAGAACATATTTTATTGTTTTCCGAAGGGTGACATCATGTTTTTATGTACCTAAAAAAGATGAAGATGAACAAAGACTTTGGTCACTAAAACTGACATTTCCTAGGTTGAAAAAAAAAAAATCAGAAAACACATGAATGCTTTGTTTAGTCCTCACCATACATAGCAAGTATTCTTGTGTTTTCTGGTGGAACAATGTTTGACACTCCCAGGTTTGGACAACACCTACCCCCAAAACTCCAATTTAAACTTGATTCTATAAAAAGATACTTTAATCTGTAAAACTGGCAATGTGGGGTCAAAAATTCAGAAATCCACGAATAATTGCTGTGTGTGTTGAGAACTTATGTATAAAATAGCATTAAAAAATTGAAGAAAATTATGTTGATTCATGTTTTGTGGCGGTCTTTAAAATAACATTATTTAATGTGTCTACACCTTTTCATGCTTAAATCTTTACTCTTTTTGATTTAAATGCATTTCTTGTTTTTAATGGGTTTTTTTTTTTTTGCCTCTTCTCCAACGTGTTATCATTTGTCTTTATGTGCCATTCCCACTTTGCAGTAATCACTACATAACCCAGAATACCCTGCATCCGGGTTTGGCTGTGACGTCAGGAGGCGGAGATGCCGACAGCCTCGTATCAAAAGCAAGCAGCTAAGTAGCGTTAGCTCGCAGCTACGGCATCTCCAGACCAACAGTTGGCCCACAGCTGGTTGGTCGGCACTTTAACTTCAAGAAAACAACAAAACTGAGTCAACACAACTGGTCGGAACCACTTTCGCTTGAAAGGTAAAACAAATTACTTCTATTAAACGTAGAGCAGAAAGTAGTCCGGGGTCAGCGGTAGTCTAAGCTAGTGTTAGCTCTGTTTTCTTTTTGATTATTGGCTTCCAGGCGAAGCTAGCGGTGGGTCGCTGCTGTTAAAGCCTTTACAGCACAGTGTGTTCAACACGTTTTCCTTTGGGAAAGGACAGCTCAGAGTTCACACTGATTGAAGTCGCCGTTTAAAATATCTGGCCTCATTATTGTTTTCCTGCATTTTTAAACCATCCTCTCTCTTTAACAGCTTCTAAGCCATGGCGTGTGGAGCCACCCTAAAGAGAACCATGGATTTTGATCCGCTGATGTGCCCCGCGTCCCCTAAAAGACGGAGGTGCATCCCGGTGGCCCCATCGACTTCTTCCCCGAGGAGGTACCTCAGCATGGAGCCCTCGCCATTCGGAGAGTCGTCGTCAAGACTCAGCGCAGGTAAATGTTACCACTGTCGGCTAAACCGGCCTCCGGGATGACCAGTGTAACAGGTTAGGGAGCCTAACAGCAGATATCTGACTGATGAACCCTCTCCTTTGTCTTCGGATTCACCAGAACAAATCCTGAACAACATCAAACAGGAGTACAAACGTATTCAGAAGAGGAAACATCTCGATGGAGGCGAGTGCTGCTATTCTCCAGAGTCCCCTTCCCAGCTATCTATGAATGTATCCAGCATGCCAGGTTGGTGAAGGAGCGGAAAGGGTTCATTTGCAGTTTAGAGAAGTATGGGAATATTTTCAAGGTGTTAAGTGTGTATGGAGTGTTTTGTGATATTGTTGAATATAGCAAATATTGATGCAATAATCTTAAAACTTTCCACACTGATCGGGATGTAAACATGAATCCAAAGTATTCTAATATTGAGTCAAATATTGCATTCAAGCAGCCCATCGTGGTTAAAATGTGACCATCACATTTCGATAACTTATCGAAACTCATGACAGGTTTTTTTCTCCTAACAGGGACATCTTCAGGTGGGGTTTCTCCAAGCAGAAAAGAACAGCCGCTATTCACCCTCAGACAAGTTGGAATGATCTGTGAACGCTTGCTGAAAGAAAGAGAAGACAAGGTGCGGGAGGAATATGAGGAGACAATGACTTCAAAATTGGCAGGTAGCTACATTTTAATTAACTCAACCAACACTGTAACTTACATTTATTACACATTTTAATTTTGTAACATGCTTCAAGTGTTGATGCCATGAAATCAGATTTCTCAAAGAGAAATTGGTAGCAGGTAAAAAAAACAAGAATAGAAATGAAGATGGTTCCTCTCTAACATCAAATACTTCTGCTGTTTAAGAGCTGTTTTTATCTGAAGAAACAGTTTCTTAGAGCAACACTGTGAGCATTTATTTTCTACTTACTGATCTTTAGACAAAGTCCAAAATGTTACCTTGCTGTTCAAGTGTTAACAAATACGCTTACAACCGCATCAACTGATTTGCTGTCGTTTCATTTCCAGAACAATACGACACCTTTGTGAAGTTCACACATGATCAGTTAATGCGACGATTCGGGGAGCAGCCTGCAAGCTGTGAGTTTTTCTATTTTATTTTCACATTCCTGGTTCGCTGGCACAGCGTCACTAAGACCGGCTGCCTTTCAAGTTCAAACTCACAAATCTGGTTTCTGTATTCCACTTAACCTCTTCTTTTCTCCAGATGTTTCCTGAGTGGGGCAGAGAGCCTTTGCCAGAAGACCTCCTCCTGCTGCAAGCTGTCATGTGATCTCTCAAAGAAAAGTTCTCATCCTAAGAGATTTAATTTAGCTAGTTTAAATGAAACTTTTCTGACTGTGCCATATATCCGTCTTTGGGCGAAGGTTTATGTGAAGCGGTTGTTGGCACTCGAGTGTGAGCAACCAGGTGCTTCCTGGTGTAAATTAATGGACCCTATCTCTACGAGTGGCCTCTGTTATCCCAGCTGTACGTGGCGCTACAGTTATCTCACTTTTTGTATTGATTCCCAGCATTCCAGGCTTTGTCTGTTATTTCTGTTACATGTAAATACACTGAGGCGCTGCAGAGTTTTACAAGGTTTGCTGGTCAATCTGTAAGGAAGTGAAACAGGTTGGATGGGGTGGTTCCGCGCCATGTCCCTCATTTATTGCTTTTTAAATTAAACAAAGTAGGAAACTGCTTTTTTTTTCTTCTTGCGTCTGTATTTATTTTTGAATTTCTTTTTCCCAGCTGGTATTAGTTTGCAACCAATGTACTTTGGTGGATTAAAAAAAACAATAAATAGAGAGCTGAGAAACATTGCTTGTGGAAATTTCTGAAAATTTTGTCCCAATCCAGCTTGCTGCAGTTTTTGGGGTTTTTATGGTCACGTTTAAATATTTTAGATCAAACATTTTTTATATCAGACAAAGAAACTCTGAAAACACAAACAACATGGCCCTTTGTGAAACTTTAACTGCCCCTCCTAGTTAAATCATGAGTTAACGGTCAAACATGTTTTGGTTCAGTTTCACTAGCCACACCAGAGACTTGATTATCTGACCTGCTTAAAAAAATAAAAACCACTTAAATAGAACTTGTCTGATAACATGAAGTAGGCTTAAAAGGTCTCCACACATCATCCCAATCTTAAAGTCCACAACAGATTCCTTAAACTTTGGGAATCCAGTGAAGCACCTTCCCAGGAGTCACCAGACTACCAAAAAGCTCTGCAGGCCTCACTGCCTTGGTTAAGGTCAGAGTTCATGACTCAACAATAACAGACTGGAAAAAAAATGGCCTCCATGGGAAAGTTCCAAGAGCAGAACCACCGCTGACCCAAAAAAAACACTGACATGTTGATCATCCTCAAGACTTCTGGGAAAATTTTCTGTGGACTGATGAGTAAAGGGAAATTTTCTGGAAGGTGTGTGTCCTCTTACAACTGGCACAAAAAAACCCATTTCAAAACCACAGTGGAGGTGGTGTGATGGTTTGAGCTGGACATGAAACCATGAAATCTGCTCTACCAGACAATCCTGAAGGAGAACGTCCAACCACCAGTTTGTGACCAATCGGGTTATGCAGCAGGGCAATGATTCAAAGCATACAAGGAACTCAGACTCTGAGTGACTCAAACTAATTTAAGGGTTTTAGAGTGGCCTAGTCAAAGTGTGGACTGAAATCTGATACAGGAGCAGTGGCTTGACCTTAAACAAGTCTTTTAAAAGTGGTCCAACATTCCTTGTTGCCTCCAAGGGTGGAACAATCGGTTATAAATTCTTCATATGAGCCCAGGTTGGTTTGGATAAATGTTTCACCTAAACGGAAAGCTGCTTTTTGTATTTAATCAGCTTATTTTTGATATTAAAATTTTTCTGATGCAAAACATTTAAGTTTGACAAAAAAAAAATCAACGATAAAAGAGATTTGGGTGCAGGTAAGTACTGCACAATATTACAAAAGTTCATTTAGACTGAAAAAAATCCATACTTTCAAAAAGGTGCCGTGGAAGTCAACAAAAACATGAAAAATAAACTTAACTCGTGTCTTATTAGAAAGAACAGACCCAAATGTCCATGAGAGCAAAAGAACAGCAGAACTCGATCAGCAGCCTCCCCAGGTGAGTCGGGCCACATGATCCGTCTTCTTCCTGGTTGCTTTGATGAAACCCAGGAATTCCAGCTCTGACACGGCACGGATAAAACGAGCGCTGAGAGACAAGTTCAGGAATAAAACCTAGGACCAGATTTCATCTAAGTTAATACAAGTATGTCTTTTGTCAGGAACTGCAACATTTTCCAGAAGCCAACATGATTTAATTCTTGTCTGTAAACAAATGTGCAGCAGTTTGACTTATTCCCTGTTGTAATTTCCTTCTAGTCATCTATGATGCAGGTAGGTCAGTTCAGCACCAACCCATCCATCTACTGTCTACACCTGCTTGTCTTTGCATGCTGGTGCCCATCTCCACCAGTCATTGGGGAAGAGGCGGAGTAGACCCTGGACAGGTCGCCATTTATCACAGGGCAACACAGGACAGACAATCATGCACACACACTTCACACCTAAGGGTATTTAGGAGAGACCAATTAACCTAAATCATGTTTCTGGACTGGGAGGAAGCTGGAGTACCCGGAGAGAATCTATGCATGCACAGGGAGATATACCCCATGCAGGAAAACTCCAAGCCCGATTCAAACCCAGGTCCTTCACCTGAGTGAAGTTGAGGGGCCAACTTGACTCAGGTAGCACCTTCTTGTTGCAAGGCACCAGTCCTACCCACTGCCACACCGTGCTGCCCACTTCAGCATCTTACTGGTTTTTCCATATGAACTGTTCACAATCCTCAACAGCTCTCGATTTACCGGTCGGTCTACGTTCCTACCCTCACCTATGGCCATGAACTTTGGGTCATGACCGAAAGAACGAGATCCCGGATACAAGCGGCTGAAATGAGCTTCCTCCGTAGGGTGGCCGGGCACTCCCTTAGAGGTAGGGTGAGGAGCTCGACCATCCGGGAGGGGCTCGGAGTAGATCTGCTGCTCCTCCTCATCGAGAGGAGCTAGTTGAGGTGGCTCGGGCATCTATACCGGATGCCTCCTGGACGCCTTCCTCAGGAGGTGTTCCAGGCACGTCCCACCGGGAGGAGGCCCAGGGGACGGCCCAGGACACGCTGGAGGGACTATATGTCTCGGCTGGTCTGGGAACACCTTGGGCTCCCCCCGGAGGAGCTGGAGGTGGTGTCTGGGGAGAGGGACGTCTGGGTGTCTCTGCTTAGTCTGCTGCCCCCGCGACCCGGTCCCGGATAAGCGGAAGACGACGAGTACGAGTACAGTTCACAATTTCAGACGCCTTCTTGGGAAACGTTTTACAGTCCGAACAAAGATTACGTTATTTGGCACCAAGACGAAATTGTTCGGAGTTGGCAGCATCATGCTGGGGGGTTGCTCTGCTATCAACGAACTGGCGGGAATAATAAAGACCGAGCACCACCTCCAGATTGTTCAGCTTCAACTCAAATCAGATTGCTGGTTGAAACTTGGACACATTCTTGGACGATGGGAAACAAATCCAAAACTGGTTCCAGAACAGAGAAAAGATGGCAGACATTTAGGTTATGGGATGGCCCCACCCTCAATCCTACTGAGAATGTAACCAACCAACGAAAATTAACTTCGCCCATTCTCATGTGTAGAGTGGTAAAAATATCCAGCCAGAATTACGCTACCAGCTGCTGTAAAGTTCTTGGTTCAGATGAAATATGCTGGAGACATTTAACGAAATATTATTGTGGGGGTATGTATATATTTGATGCCTGCATCGATTTTTTTTTTTTAACTCTGTGGATTAAATTTCTAAAAAAAAACTCAAACCTTGATTTACATAAAAAACTGAAGCTGTGTGTAGTGTGATCATTTAATTCCCCCCATTTCTGCACAGACTACATTTAAATAAACGACTCTCAGTCATTTTTAAAGTTGGCAGTAAGAAAGAGCTAGCATCCGGTTCTTTGGATCAGTTTATAAAAAGATACTGTTTGACTTCATCCACCTTCCCAAAGCCATCTGAATCTGGATTAGAACCCTCTGCAGCAGAAACCACAGTGGAGTAGGCCTGGAAAAAAGCACAAACAAATACAGATGTTCCTTCATGTGAGGATCCAGGTCAGCCTGGGCCAAGGTCTGATCTTTCAATCAGTAACCTGATACTCGGATCAATAAAGCCTTCTACAGACAGACCGTCTCAGAACAATAGCAAAGCACAGTCTAAAGGTGCTGTTTGTGTTGGGAGCCACAGGAAATATTATCAAACCATTGCAATCGATTCCACCAAACACATGCTTTGACCTAAATAGATCATATGCGGAGAACTCGTCATGATTTAGCTGCAAACTCACCTCTAGCCAGTCGTAGAGGTTGATCAGCCTGCCACACTCCAGGTGCAGCTTGTATGCAATACAGATATCTGGAGCCGCATTCGACACCGTCCCGTCCTCCGTCTTCAAGCTGTTATTCTAAGGAAAAATAAACCCAGACTGCCAGATGAGAGGGACCTGAGGTACATCAACACCTCCGATTTCACTTTTCAACCGTTTTTTTCTCCTCATTGCTTTAAAATGTCCTCGCAGGAGCCTTTAGGTCTAGCCATTAAAACTTCTCATCGCTGCAGGTGGCTCCCCAGAATTTCTAAAATAGGTTTGTTTTTATGAACATGATGGTGTTATGCTCAAAGAAATAGTTTCCCTCATAATGATGATCACATTTTGATCATTTAGAATGTCAGAATATTTTCTAAATAATCCATGATTAATCATGAACCTTGAATGTGAAACTGTCTTGTTATTAATAGGAATAATAATAACATGTTTGAAAATGACCAAATGTGTCCAGTATCATTTAATTACTTCCTTTAACAGCATTTTTCCTTCATAGCCAACCGGTTCCAAAAGCAAAGTGAAGATACACTACGAGAACCAATGAACTGGACCAGAACCTACAGCTGACAGTCTAAGAGTGAATTTCACACCACAGTAAACCGCTTGATTCTGGTCCACCAGAACCACCAGGACAGAGTCTGAACCCATCCTCCTGTCATTACCCCTTTCTTTAAGCTCCTGAGAGACGGATGAACTTATGATAAATGTTAGATTCATGAACATTTTAGATAATATTTTAAACAATGAATTCCCCTAGTCATAAAACTTCCCTCTTATTAGTAGTTTGTTGATTTAGTGTAGGACAGTTTTTATCTTTGCTTTTTGTTCTGCCTAATTAAATCATTACTAAATAGATCTGACCCTGATTTCTTCTTATCTTAGATGAAGTATTATGTTAAGTAAAGTTGAGGTTAAGTTGTGATCTGTTTAAAGAGAAATCTCCATGCTTCTTTTAATTATAATTAAATCCTCTCAATGCGAATGTCAAGAATTCAGCCTTCAGATTGATTTTGAGGTTATGAGACTGCTCTGACTTGGCTGCTCAAAAACGTTAACATAACCCCCAATCAAAACTCCTAGAGAACATACCTGAATGTAGCTGTAGGGGCTGCTGAGTGCAGCCTGAATGGAGGTGCGAGGTGTTGCGTTCAGGTGGCGCCTCACGGTGGCAGAGGAAGTGTAGTAGCACACTTCATAAAGGGGCTTTGACTCTGGCGGCGACAGATGATTTCTGGATGAACACCGTTGGACAAAAATCAGCCTTCTGTAATGTTGTTTTTGGTAATGTCTAAAGTTTGTGTGGACCAGAAATTATTTCATTTTTCTTACTTGACTAAACTGTCAACAAACTCCACGGCTTCATTTCTGAGAATCTCAAAGGGACTCATTCTCTTGGACCTCCGGGACTCGTTCATCTCTAGCAGCATCTACACACACAGAGTTTCCTCATTCAAATCAGCTTGACAGAAGACGACTGAACACTGTTTCTTTGATAAAGGTGCAGCTACCTTCTGCAGCTGGAACAGATCCGTTTTCTTTTGAAGATTTCTGACTGGAGAGGTGAGGTTTTCCTCCACACTGGGGCCCACTTCAGCAGCAGCTGTTCCAACAACAGTAACTTTAAAAAGCTCAGTTCTTAAGTGAAGAGTATCAGAGACAGAACACACGTACCTGAACAAAAAAAGTAACTATTTTCACAGCTTACCGTCCAACAGTTTCAATTTGGCAAGTAGCTCCTCCAGTTGGACAAGAGCGTTCTTCATCTTCTTTGACCTGACCGGCTGCAGAACCTCTGCACACGTCTGAAGCAAAGAAATCAGCTCATCTTTGGCCAGCATCCTGACGAAAAAACACATGTGTTATCACCAGGTCATCGCAATATCAGCCCATGCAATATTCACATCACAAAGACTTGTTCGGAGTAGAATAATTGTTGGCTAATATCTTCCAAGTGTTATGAACGTGCCTTTTTCATAACCGTTATAAACTAGTTATAACTGACTGGCACATTAGATCAGCAAGTGAGTCAAGAGGTGCAACAAGAGAAACATCTGTAGATGTGCAGGTGCATCTCAGTGAAATAGAATTTCATCAAACACTTCATTTAATTTACTAATTTGGTTCAAATAGTGAAACTTTTGAAAGTACAGTACAGACCAAAAGTTTGGACACACCTTCTCATTCAAAGAGTTTTCTTTATTTTCATGACTATGAATATTGTAGCTTCACACTGAAGGCAGCAAAACTATGAATTAACACATGTGGAATTATATACTGAACAAAAAAGTGTGAAACAACTGAAAATATGTCTTATATTCTAGGTTCTTCAAAGTAGCCACCTTTTGCTTTGATTACTGCTCCGCACACTCTTGGCATTCTGTTGATGAGCTTCAAGAGGTAGTCACCTGAAATGGTTTTCCAACAGTCTTGAAGGAGTTCCCAGAGATGCTTAGCACTTGTTGGCCCTTTTGCCTTCACTCTGCGGTCCAGCTCACCCCAAACCATCTCGATCGGGTTCAGGTCCGGTGACTGTGGAGGCCAGGTCATCTGGCGCAGCACCTCATCACTCTCCTTCTTGGTCAAATAGCCCTTACACAGCCTGGAGGTGTGTTTGGGGTCATTGTCCTGTTGAAAAATAAATGATGGTCCAACTAAACGCAAACCGGATGGGACAGCATGCTGCTGCAAGATGCTGTGGTAGCCATGCTGGTTCAGTATGACTTCAATTTTGAATAAATCCCCAACAGTGTCACCAGCAAAGCACCCCCACACCATCACACCTCCTCCTCCATGCTTCACGGTGGGAACCAGGCATGTAGAGTCCATCCGTTCACCTCTTCTGCGTCGCACAAAGACACGGTGGTTGGAACCAAAGATCTCAAACTTGGACTCATCAGACCAAATCACAGATTTCCACTGGTCTAATGTCCATTCCTTGTGTTCTTTAGCCCAAACAAGTCTCTTCTGCTTGTTGCCTGTCCTCAGCAGTGGTTTCCTAGCAGCTATTTTACCATGAAGGCCTAATTCACACAGTCTCCTCTTGACAGTTGTTCTAGAGATGTGTCTGCTGCTAGAACTCTGTGTGGCATTGACCTGTTCTCTAATCTGAGCTGCTGTTAACCTGCGATTTCTGAGGCTGGTGACTCGGATGAACTTATCGTCCGCAGCAGAGGTGACTCTTGGTCTTCCTTTCCTGGGGCGGTCCTTATGTGAGCCGGTTTCTTTGTAGCGCTTGATGGTTTTTGCGACTGCTCTTGGGGACACTTTCAAAGTTTTCCCAATTGTTCGGACTGACTGACCTTCATTTCTTAAAGTAATGATGGCCACTCATTTTTCTTTACTTAGCTGCTTTTTTCTTGCCATAATACAAATTCTAACAGTCTATTCAGTAGGACTATCAGCTCTGTACTGTATACACCTCCTGCACAACACAACTGATGGTCCCAACCCCATTTATAAGGCTTGAAATCCCACTTATTAAACCTGACAGAGCACACCTGTGAAGTGAAACCCATTTCAGGTGACTACTTCTTGAAGCTCATCAACAGAATGCCAAGAGTGTGTGTAGCAGTAATCAAACCAAAAGGTGGCTACTTTGAAGAACCCAGAATATAACACATATTTTCAGTTGTTTCACACTTTTTTGTTCAGTATTTAACTCCACGTCTTAATTCATGGTTTTAATGCCTTCAGTGTGAAGCTACAATATTCATAGTCATGAAAATAAAGCAAACTCTTTGAATGAGAAGGTGTGTCCAAACTTTTGGTCTGTACTGTATGTGTTTATTTCTGTCAAGTTTTATGAATACTGTATGAAAACTTTCAACTTACATCAGACAAATAAAGAGTTTTATTGTAGAAATGAACCACATAACCTTGAGGAAAACTGCTGACTTGACAGACGTCCTGCAGATAGCCGTTGGCCCCATCCACAAGGGGGAGCCACGAAAGCTGGCCTTTTCACAAGGTGCTGTATGCATGCATATTACCGGACAGTTTAGTGGGAGGAAAAGGTGTGGAAGAAAATGATGCACAAGCAACAGGGATAAGTGCAGCCCGGAGAAGATTGTGAAGCAAAGTGCATTCAAGAGGTTAGAGGTGATCCACAAGGTGTGGATTATAGCTCGAGTTGGAGCTTCAAGAGTTAGCACATGTAGACATGTCCCGGATGTGGACCGTCACATTTCTGATGTTAAGTTTTTTTCTGTTCCAGAGACGGCATCAGAAGTGTCTCACCGGGGCTAAGCAGAGAAAGGATTGGATTGCTGCTCAGTGCTCCAGAGTCGTTTTTTTTCCAGATGAAAGTAACTTCTGCATTTCATTTACAAATCAAGGTCCCAGAGTGGGAAAGGCAAAGAGTCCCAGTGGTTTGAGGTCCAGTGTGAGGTTTCCACAGACAGTGATGATTTCGGGAGCCATGTTATGTGTTGTTGTTGGTCCACTGGGTTTTATCAAGTCCAAAGTCAGTGCAGCCATCTATCAGGACATTTTAGAGGACTTCTTGCTTGCTGATTACCAAAACTACCAAGAATTAACATTAAAAATAAACCACTCTGTGAGTAATGAATACCTTATTGACTTCTATTACTAAAATAAATGAACTTTTCAATGATATCCACGTTGAATCCTGTATTTATTTCCACCAGGAGACAAAAAACCCTCGGAATATGCCCGGGTATGGCGCCATCTAGTGGTACAATAAATGGAAACAAAACCGCAGCGGTGGAAGACAACAAAACAAATACACAGAGGAAGTTCATTCACTTGTCAACAATGAGCTGAATCTTTGAGCCTTACTTTAAAAGCTTCATGGCTGACTGGTAATCTTCACTCTCCCACACATTCTTCTCCAGACAAATCAAATGGAGCTCTCTGATCTGGAACACACAGCGACACCACGTTGCATGGAGACAGAAGGGACTCCGTACACCAGCAACCAAAAAGCTTCTTTGTACCAAAGAGTTCAGATGCAGCTTATGAAGGAGTGAAAACTTGCCTGTTTGCCCAGTGGATAACGGGGTAACGAGGAGGTCAGACAGTGGAGACAACGCAGGATGGGATAATAGTTCTTGTGGTATTTATGAAGATCCTTTATCAGTTTCTGACACAAATCCTAAAAACAAAAAAGATTGTTAAATAATCTCTGCAATAATTAATCCCTGGGTTTGATAAGGAGATACTGCAAAGAAATCACCTTCAAATGAGCGTCGTCTGTCATTAGATTGTCCTGTTCTTCTTGCTCCTTCAGATACCTGCGATAAACAAGCATGGAACAGCTGTGCTAACAATGAAAATATAAAACACTAAAAATAGGAAACCGGGTAATAAACTCTTAAATTAATAAAGATTCCACTAAATAAAATAAACCTATTCATCAAAGAACATCCCTCCAAAGGTAAGAAAAAAAAAAAAAGGTTCCTGCACCTCTTGAATGATGGCAGCTGCCTGATCCGCTCCAAGTCGGCGGGACCGAGCTGCTGCACGTTAAGCCGGGCCTCATTCTTCCTGCAGCACAGTGAGCTGAGAGGCTGGGAGTGGAAGTGCTCCAGCAGGGCCAGCTGCACAGAGCGGGGCCAGAAATTCAGCCTGCCATGTTTGTACATCCGAGCTACACCTCTTTAAAGAAATGATTAGAACCATTAGATCCTTACCTGAAGACCCTTTATGAAGTTTCTGACTGAGAAATCGTGGTACAGGAAGATGCTGACCAGCACCTGCATCACTTTCCCGCTGAGCTTAAATGGAAAGGAGGACGTCAGGATCAGCTGCAAGGAAACAGGATGAATCCGTAAATCATGAGAGGAACTTGACCAATAACACGAGCATGCACTGCACAAATCTGCCCTTCACTGAAGAGTGGCAAGAAGAAAGCCATAAGAAGTCCTGTTTGCAGGTTGCAAAAAGCCATGTAAGGAACACCTTCTCCCAGGGGGTGCAGCAAACATGTGGAAGAAGGTGCTCTGGTCTGAGATCAAAACTGAACCAGCATGCAAAATGTTAGATGTGACAGAAAGCCAACACTGCACATCACCCTGAACACAACATCCACGTGGTAAAAAATGGTGGCGGCAGCATCATGCTGTGGGGAAGCTTTCCTTCGGGAGTTACAGGGAAGCCTGTCAGAGTTGATGGGAAGATGGATGGAGCTAAACACAAAATGATCCTGTAATGCCTGGTTCACACAGCAGGATTTCTGCCCCGATCTTCCCTTCCGACATGCACCAGTAATTGTGATTCTCTTCAGATAACCTTATGAAATATTCCAGCTGTGTGTGGTTTGTTAAGGGGGATCTAGTCTGCTTGGGAGGACGTCTGGACTGCTCTGACTTCAAATCAGGAATATTGAACATGTTGGATTGTCTTGGCCAGTTGAAGGTGACATGTAGCCTATCAGAAAGCGAGGTGACAGAAACATGAAATACTCTGAACTCACATTTGATCTCGAGAGGGTTAGGGAGATTTCCTGTCTGAATGCTTATGAGTGAAATCTGTTTGGTATGTTGTGTCGCAGTGTGGCTGGACACCACAAACTGTGGGACCGAACCCGTTATATCTACGATTTTTTAACGTCACGTGTCGGGTCTTTCAGGTTTCGAAAATCAGCCGACATTTTTAAAATCTTGCAGCGTGAACCTGGCATAAAAAAACCTGATGAGACTGGGGTGGAGGTTGACCTACAGCAGGACAATGACCCTAGACATTCAGCTTTAGTTCCACAGAATGGCTTCGATCAAAGCATATTCATGTTAGAATGGCCCAGTCAAAGTCCTGAGCGAAACCCAGCAGAGTATACGTGCTAACACCTGAAAATTGATGTTCACAGATGCTTTCCATCAATCTGACCAAGCTTGAGCCACTTTGCAAATTAACATTGGAAACCTTGTCGATGACTGTGGTCAGGTGCTGGGTGCAGGACAGGGACTGGAAGAGCTCTATGCAGAGCAGCGAGGACACAGAGTTAGGCAGCATGTGCTGGATGGTGCTGGGCGACGTGGCGATCCCAAAGATGAACATCAGCGGGAGGCGTTGAATGTACCGACTGTGGGAAAGAATTGACAGCACTGTTTTCCTCCCTCTGAGATGAAAAGTGAGATTCACACCCTCGCCTTTTAGTCGTTAACTACCTGCAGATCAGAATGAAGTCCTGAAGAACTCTTGGGTTAAAAGCTTCCAGATCTTTGAAAATGATCACAACAGGAGGCTGCTGATGCTGCCCATCAACAACGGAGGAGCTGCGCTTCTTTCCAGGAGTGCTACAGCTGGACTTCTGACAAACAAACAACATTCACCATGAGTTCTCCGTTAAGCCAAAATCACTCATTTCACACCATGAACACTCGTGCTCTGGGCCCTTGCCTTTGTTTTTGAGATGTACCAGTCACAGAGAGCAGTAAGAGAGCAGTGAACGCTCTTTTGGAGCTCAGTATCAGTCTGCTGAAGCTCCTCCTCTTCTTCATCACCCACAGCCACAACAGTACTCATCAGTCTCTCAAGGACCCGTTTCATCAGGTGTTTCAAAGCTGAAACGATCAAACAGAACAAACCATAATGTATAAATGTTTGCTGTAGAACCTGAATTAACAGACTGTCTTGAGAGTTTTAACACATTACCTGCACACTCTTTTGCCTGTAAGGACGCCACGTGAGGCGTGACAGAATGCCGGAGCAGGTCAGACAGGCTCTGGAAGGTCATGTCATGGTCTGGGACGTTCACACCTACAGTGGACACCAAAGGGAGGTCACACAATGCTGGATTTATTAGAAACAGCTGATCACTACTGACTTACCCAGCACAAGCGCAGCAGTGGGAATCTCACTGGCCCTCATCTGTGATGCCCAGTCGCTGTGATCACGGGTGGAGGAGCACTTCCTGGTAAACTCCAGCAAGCTGTCCAAAATGTTTCTGTTGAGCTCGTCCTGCAAAGCCTGTACCAGAATTCACAGCCTGTTAAAAACATCAATACGCAAAATAAAAAAATCTCTCCTAAAATATTCTTCCTGCGACTTTCGGGAACCACATGATACAAAATGTCCGAAGCCATTTGCAATTTAGTGCAGTTTTTCCATGACTGTCCCGTTTAGCTGTCCATCTTCCCATCAATTCCAGTCCACTTTCCTGTCTCTGTGGAAGGAAAGCTTTCCCACAGCATGATGCTGCCACCACCATGTTCCGCTATGAGGATGGCTTGTTCAGGATCTCATCTGACCAGAGAACCTTCTTTTGCTGTTTCCTGTGTGCTCTGCATGGCTAAATGGACCTTTAATGGGTGTCTTCCATAAAGGCCAGATTGCAGAGTGTACCACTAAGCGTCGTCCTGTCAACCAATTCTCCTCCAGAGTAACCATTTATCTCGACTGCTCCTCTGACTAATGCTCTCCTTGCCGTCTCGGTCAGTTTAGGTGGACAGCCTTGACTTCGCTGCATTGCAGTTGAGCCATATTCCATTCTCAGAAGATAGACTGAACAGAGCTCAGTCAGATGTTGGCCTTCACAGATTTATATGCATATATAATGAGGCTAAATCAGAAACCAGTGGACTCATCTGCTTAACTTCAGATGATTTCTGAAGGCAACTGGCTGCACTGGAATTTATTTCTGGGTTTCCAAGTAAAGAGTCCTGAATGTACACGCTTGTCACTCTTCCAACATTTTTATTTTAAAACCAGGTATTATTTTTTTTTCTCCTTTCAAATTATGGTTTATATCCTGGGAATCAGCCATCTGTTCTTACCTCTGTCTCCATTTTGACTTTGTTCCACAGATCCAAACAGATCTTGAAGCGCACTTCGCTGCTCTCGGAACCTTCACAGCCATGGGTGAAATACCTTTCTGTGCACAAACGACTCAACATTAGACCAAAAACAAAGAGCGCATCGCTCGGTAGGTTTGATGACAGGCTTTACTATCTCACCCAGACCCACAGCCATCTTCTTCTTTTTAGCACTGGGCTTAAAAACGAAGCAGCCCTTGATGGAGGAAGTCACAGAAACCACGTCAGTTTATTACAAACATTTATTAATAAACGTCTCCTGAATGACAGAAACGTTGTTACCCTTGAGAAAGAAGACGTCGCCATTGTTGGATAAAGGAGCAGAACAGCCTCTCAGTTAGCGGGATACACGCTTTCAGATGTTTTTAAAACCCCGGCACTTTCTGCGTGACGTAGCGTCGACTTCCCGCCAATATGACGTAGGAGGAAGAGGTTGGTGTTTTTAGTGGCTTCGTCGAATCCACAGATATATATATTATATATATATATAGATAAGCCTTCACATATATATTAATATATATATATATATATATATATTATATATATAATATATATATAAAAAATATATATATATTTTATAATTATTATATATATATATATAATTATATATATACCCTGTCTTTATTATATTAATGTATTATATATAAAATATTATATATATATATTGTAAATTATTATATATATATTATATATATTATTAGCCGTCATATTATATATATATTATATATATTTTTTTTTTGATAATAAATATGTACAAAACATGACTGAATGAGAAAATGTCCACGTTTGATAAATGAAGCAAAAATGGGAAAATTATGATCACAGACATAATCACTGTCTGTGATTATGATCACAGACAGTAGACGCCTCACTTATGGAGTCCGGTAGCTACCTATACAGAGAGGGAGATCAATATCACACACACACACACACACACACACATCTTTGGGATGAATTAGAGCGGAGGCTGCAGTTTGGGTTTTCTCATCTATGAACAGTTAAAGTTGCTATAGCTGACAGCAGGGGTCCATCAACAAACTAGACCTTATAGATTACGAATAGGATGTCATCACAATTTATGTAAATATGAAAGTAGACAAATACTTTCGGTAAATACAGTTTATATATATCTATATATATACTTATTTATATCTATATAGATATATATATATATATATATATATTAGGGATATGCACCTTCAAATTAAATCTGTTTTCAGTATTTACTGTTCGTATTATATCTGATGAGAATTGCCACCATAATAGGTAAAATTAAATGCCCACTTTGCCCAAAGATGGATAAAATAATTGTAGTTTAAATTGTTATGGATCTTTAAACTGCATCATGTATCGAATTTCTCATTTTAATTTACTGTTTACAACAGTTTTAACATCCTTATTTAATTTTCCCTTTACTTTTCAATTATATTAGGTTATTCTTTATTTTATTCCTCATTCATTATTGTATTCATTTTTATATTCCCTTTTTTCTATATTTATATTCCTAAAATAATTTACATTAACATTATACATATATTTATCATGCCTATATTATTACAGTGTAGCACTCAATGGGTGCATAAAGTGCATTTTTGGTACATCACTCCCATTTGACCAATTTTAATGTTTCTACACCTTTACAATTTTCAGTTAAAACAACATAAGCACAAGGCTCTGTCAGATCTCCGTAAAATATAAATCAACAAAAACTTCTGCCATTTCCACACAATCACTGTCACTCTCTTAAATGTAACACTTACTGTGTCTATGAAGATATAAAAGAGCTGGTCCCTTTCCATGTAAAGTGAAGACTTACTGTTTAGCAAACCTCAGAATATCATAATAATGTTCTAGTGTTTGTAGATGAAATGACCCTTTTGTAAGCCAATCTTTTTAAATAAAAATGAACATTTTTTACAAAAAAAACAGTAACATTTTATTGAACACTTTGTGGAAGACATGTAAATATTACAGATAGGTCTACTAGTGTTGAAAAAGGATGAAATAAATACAAACAGAACTTGAAATCCCATAGGGATATATTAAAAACATAGTTTTCTTTAAAAGTGTCCATTTAAAAAAAAAAAAAAAAAAACATCTTCAGTACTAAGCATAAATACAAACATGTTTCTAAAATCTATGCCCTATAGATTACCTGGTTATTATAACTAACATACATACTTAAAATCATCCGAGACATTATTTAATGAAGTATAAAATAGGCCATTTTATCGTCACCTGTGGTAATGACTGTTAACAGTTGGAAATCTGATGCTTTATGAAACAAACCATTCTGCAGCATAACATCTCAAATCCTGAGTAATACTGAGTTAGAAACAAAACACTGGGCTATGATCTGCTGTAAAGCCACTTCTTAATAATAACCATTGGCTTCATATATTGTAACTGCTTAAGCACAGAATCTGCACCATCTGAAAATGTTTTATCCATAACAATTTTTACATTACTCACAGATTTAAGATTTAGTGGGTTTCTGAAGTCTACGACAGTGCTGCGGTTTTGGAGTTCATGAGTCTTTTTGCTTTTAATTGCAGCTTTCCGTTTGAGAGTTTGTTTTCGTTTGGGGGGCACTTCTGCGTTGGATTTCTCATTTAGTTTGCGTTTAGAAGCGTTTGTTGTGTCTGAGGTCTCCAAAAACTTGAGGAATGAATCCTCCAGCCCTAAAGGCTTAAAGAACCCCGGAGTAGCCCCATCATCCTGTTGCTCCTGGGGTGTTGGGGTCCCAGGATTTGAGTTCTCTGTTGAACTGTTAACAGTCAAGCGGTTTCTAAGGGTTTGCATTCTCTGTGGACAAGCTGGTGTGGGATGTGGAGGTTTTCTGGGACGCCCTCTTTTAGCGCCTCCTTCTATCACCTTGGAAGCTTGAGATTCTGCAGTATTGTCAGAGGACACCTTGTTTTCTTCTTGGGGTACTTTCTCCAGCACCACCTCCTCAGTTTTCTGCTCACTAAGCATTTGCTCACTCTGCTTTTCCCCTTCATCTGGCTCTGTCTCAGAGGAACTTGATGCACCTTCTGACTTGCCTGCATCTTTGAATCTGGAGCGTGAATACTTTTTGCAGAAAATGAACTGACTCCTCTGATCTTCGATGTATCTCTCTGTCAGGCCATGAGTTGCGTAATGCCTAAATATACTCCTTTCAGCCCGCTCCACTGCATCGCATCCTATGATCATGCACGGGTACTGCAGGGCGGACTTCTTGATGCACATGGCAGACGCCTCTTCATGAGATTTTAGTGTAGGTTTACCAAAACTGGTCCAGTGTTCGATGGCCTTCCCATCTTTCTTTTTAGTGTTCTTCTTTTTCACTTTGATTTTGCTTTCTATGTTTTCTTTTCCATTGTTAATCCCTGGAAAGAGCCCGATCGATTTAGTCCGTCTCCCGTCAGTTGCTTTGGGATCATAGACATAGTCGTGCTTTTTGATCAGGTGACGGAGCAGGTTGGATTTTGTAGTGTACACGCGGTCGCATCCGTTATACTCGCACCGGAATGTCGGATCAACTGAGCCTCTCTCGGAAATGGCGATTTCTTTGTGGTAGTTCTTGATGTGCTCGATGTATTTCTCCACGGAGTCGAAGGGGAGGGCACATTCAGGCCGATCACAGTTGAATGATCCTAAGGCCATGCTGGCCATCATGGAAGTGGCTTTATCGCAGGTGAACTTGTGAAGCAAGAGGTAATGTTGCACTAACCTTGTGATTCCCATGAACACCCTGGAGCAGTTTCTCACCTGACACCTGACTTCATCGTCTTTTCCTATGCTTGGATTGATCTCCGGTTCAACCTCCAGGACAGTTTTCTCGGCCTCAGGCTCGACTTTGTTGGGAGGAAGCGATGCCTGATGCATGGCCCTGTAATGGAGAATCAGATTCTGCTGGATGGTGAACGCTGCAGTGCATCCTTCATGAACGCACCGATACGGTCTGTAGGGACTGAAGGCATTATCAGTCTCACACAATTTGAGGCTCAAGTTTTTTGGAAATTTCTCCTTCCTTTCCTCCTTTGTTGGTGTGCTTTTGGAGCTGCTTGGCTTCTCTGGGGAAGGGCAGGCAGATGCAGTGGAGGACTTTGGTTCTGGTATTATATTCTGACACACCTCTGCTTTTTCTTGCTGCACATTTGCTTTGGTTACAGGACTCAGTTTCTGTTTCACACTGGAATTCACTTTCTTTTTTGGACTCTTGTGTACGACAGCCGCTTTAGGACGCTCTGGAGTTAATTTAGGAGCTGACGGTACCACCTCCACAAGCGGTCTTTCAGCCAGATAGTCTTGGGGTGATGGCAGCCGTGTAACTGTTAATATCTCAGGTGTCGAGATCTGTTTCACTGCATCTCCCGGAGTGATTTCAGTAACTTCTGGAGGATTTCCATCATCTGGTTGAGGTGCTATCGCAATGTCAAGTGGTTCTTGTTTTAAAGTAGGCATTACAGGTGCAGGTCCTGCAGGCGGATTGGTGTTGTGCTCACTGTTTGGTGGACTGTAAAACACACCATCTTTGTTAAGTCTGAAGGCACGCCGATTTCGAGCACTGATTTTTAACTTCTGCATTTCTGCCTTTGACAGTCGGTGAACTTTCTCGTAGTGAATTCTCAGGCCTGTTGTTCTAGTAAATGTTTTTGGGCAGATCTGACAAGGATATGGAGACAGTTTGGATGGGGTTCTTTTCAGTTCTTCAATCATCTCTTTAGAAAAATCATGCATTTTACTCAAGTGTTTGAATAAGGCTTCCTTTGTCATGAATGAGAACTCACAGTCATCCTGGTCACATTTAAAAGGTTTAGGTACCTTTTCACTGGGCTTCTCGTCACTTTTACTTTTACTTTGTATTTTACTTTTACTTTTTTCTACCTCAGAGGTTTTTTCCTTTTTCTCTAAGGCCAGAGCGTTTCGCATCTTCTCCTGTGCCGCCTCAATCAAATCCATCCTTTGAAAGGCGCTGGAAATTTCCATCAGATTATCCTCCCGATAAGGCCCGACATTTGGGGGATTAGCTGTCTCTGCTGGTTTCTCCTGCTGGTTTTCAGGGCAAACTGGGAAGGAATTTGAATCATCCATTATGTTTGTATTCTGAGGCTCCTGCTTTAACATCACAGGTGAAGTCAGAGTGGTGAGGTTGCAAGATCCATCTGAGAAATCGCCGTTTGGCACGTTGTACCCTGAGCCGTTAGTATCAGGGACATGAGGATCATTGAGGAAATCCAGAAACGACGTAGGAAGGTCTGCTGTCAGGTCAATTTCATCCAGAGGTTTGCACTGCGAGCGCTTCGAGAGATGACCACCAAGAGATTTGGTGCTTGTGAACTCTCTGAAACACCTCCTGCATATAACTTTCCCATCCTTGATAATTGCAGGCCACTTGGTGCGCTTGCTCAGCCGGCTGCGTTTTCCTTTTAGGGTGTCCGGGTCACTGCCCTTCTCATCTGAAGGGTTAGCCTGGCAGTCGGCATCAGGGCACTCCTCTTCGTAAGGTAAATCGTTGTGAATGGCGCTCTGAGGACTGATCACGCCATCGACAGAGTTGTCGTAACCCAGGTTTGACATGTTCTCTGTTTTACTGATTTCGTTGGAATCCTTTAAAGCAACTTGAGCCTCTGGGCTCATGCTTTTCATGGGAATGTCAACGGAAGAGCTCTGAGTGAGACAAGAGTTTTCACTCGGAGCATATGGAGTGTGGTAACTTCCATCAGGAAGGGTGTCAATGGTGGAGAGACTGTTTCCGTTATCCAGGTGTCCTATCATACTTCCACTGCTTTTCCTCTCGTCAGGATGGTCTCCAGTACCATCAGCGTGCATCAGTCCATACTGATGTCCTCCATTATGCATGTGTCCACCATTGTCAAGCATCAGAGAGCTAGAGACATACTGAGACATGAGAGTGGACTCTGAAGGAGCAGGCGACATAGTGGAAATGTGTATAGCTGCATTTGAAGGATCTCGGTCAGAAGGGTGAGGCAGGGGGTTGTGATAGGGGTCTGCCTGCCAGGGAGGATAGCTGCGGGAGGAATACTCATTCATACTGAAGCTATCAGGGTAGCAGTTATTCATTGGAGGAGACCATGGCTGGGACATGTCTGACTGCATCATTGCATTGGGATTGTTATGGCACCCCCAGGAGGGGTACAATGAGGGATTGACCATTGGAGTTATAGGCACAGGCTCCACTGATCCAGTATAACACTGAGAGGGTGAGGCTGAGCATCCCATTGGATAATCCATCTGCTGCACCACTGGTTTGTTGCATAGTATCGCTGGCGGGTTGGACTGCTTGTGCCCCTTTTTTGCTGTGATTTTGGCTACTTTGTTATATTTCTTTGCCAGTTTCCAATCTTCAAATATTTCAGGATGCTGCTTCTTAACATGCCGGGACAGACTCTTGTTTGTACTGTATGCCCTTGAACACTCATTATTTGGGCAGCAGTGCAAGTTCTCCCCGTTTCCTGCAGGAACAGCAGGACTGTTAGAGGGATATCCTTGCATGGAACCAGGAATTTCTGTCTTGATTTGCTTCGGAGAGATGATTTGCGGGACCATTTTCTGAAAGTCGTTGCATGATACCTCCTTATGCAGGTGTTCTTGTGGAGCTGCTACAGGATTGGTTGCACAGGGAACAGGATACACTGGAAGAACATCGCCTTGCCTGGTCACATTATGGTGCGCATGCGGCACATCTGGTGGTAGAGTTGCATCAGCAGGTGCTGCAGCGGGATTAGTCAGTGGAGTGTAGCATTTTTCTGGTCCTTTCATCCCAGGACCTGCCATTGAATTCAGCATGTTTTCAATAGAATGTTTCACTTTCATGGTCACAGGTTCTTTAGCAACCTCTGGTGATCTGCACAATGATGCATTTTCCTTTGAGACTTCTTGCATAAATGCATCTCTGTTATTCCTGTCCAAACCAAAACCAGCAGGGCGTGCGTCTTCATTAATCAGAGTGCTCTCAGGTGGAGGATCAGCCTTTGCAGGGACAGCAGGGTTTTGATTCATAACAACAAAACTGTTTACTGCCTCATTTGTTCTATGATGCTCCTGGTGAGACAGAAATTCAGACTGTGAGTAAAATATCTTACCACAGTTATCCGTTTGGCAGGTGTAGGTGAGGTAATGCTGAGCTTCGTGATCATATAACAGGTAGGCCTCGCTGAAAACCTGGCCACAGTTTGGGAACATGCACTGGGCTTTGAATTCAGGGTGCGTTTTTCTGTGCATCAGAAGCTCAGAGTTGGAATTAAAGTTGGCCTTGCAGTCCAGCTGTATGCATATGTATGGTTTGGTGCCACAATGCATCTGCAGATGATCATTAAGGTGTCTGACATTTACAAACTGCCTCCTGCAGTACTGGCACACCACTTTCTGTTTCTGTATTTCTAAAAACCTCATGGCCTCCTCGTCGTCCTTGTGAGATCTGACGTGAGCCATTAGGTTGCGAAAGAACTTGAAAGCCTTTGTGCAGTTTGTCACAGGACAGTAACAGTCTTGACTGATCTGAGTGTCAGCTGCAGGTTGCTCCATCTTCAGAGAGGGTGCAGAAATGCTGCCAATTTGAGGGTTGATTTTAACAGGACTCATGCTCGTCTTGGCTGGGACCTTCACCATTTTTGACGGACTTTTAGGCGACTGAGGTGGTTTGGTTACCTTCCTTGCAGCTTTCATCGCTGCCAGTCTCTCTTTGCACGATTGCTTTACATGTGATGCTACATGTGGTTCTAACACTTCCCTACTTTCAAAACTGTCTGCACAAATTGGACAAAGATACACTCCGTCTTTAAAATGCTTTTGGGCGTGCCGAACAATTCTGTGGCCCAAGAACTCCTTGTCACACAGAACACAATACTGCATGTAGGCCCGCCAGTTTCTGAAGCGAGCAGAGACGAACCCTTGCTCCCGAAGCTTTTTAGCCTCTCTGTTCTTTTCTTTTTCATCAGTAATTTCATTGAGTTCATTTGTAGTGGTGAGCAAAAAATCCTCCAGATCTTTGTATTCGGGGAGTTTGCCAAGTGCACTTTCCATCTCCTGTTCATCCGTGTCATTGAGTGTATCAATAGATGAGACAATAGCCGCCTCCTCACCCATCAAGGCCAAGCAGTTGCGTTTCAGCGTTTTCCAGTCCCAGAACTCCGGATCAAAAGGCCACTGTGTCTTCAAGGCCAGCAGTAACTCGCAGCGTAAAGAATTTTGCACCGGCAGTCTCCTGTCCTCCTCCGGCTTCTGGTCGGGTTCGTTGTACAGCGACTCCACTGCGTAATACGAGTCAACGGTCGGCTGCAGGAGGAACTCAGTCAGCTGGCATGCTCGTTTGACCTCCAGATCAGTTGGCAGGAGGCAGGAAATGGTCTTACAGATGGTAGACTTGCTTTCTTGGTGATCACTGGAGGTCATTTTTAGAGCTTGAATACACATTTCCACGCACACTGGAAGCCCCACCTCTCCAACCTAGGAGAAAAACATAACATACAATAAATACCAAGGAATTATTTTCATCCCACCGAGACCTGAGGCAACATTTTAACATTTGCACACACACTCCTTATTTGGAAGGAGATTTAAGTGAGTAAAAGCTATGGGTCTACACAGCTGTGGCCCATAGACATCGAGATGTCACATACTGGCTGACCCTGAATGAAAACAAGACTGAAATTATTGTGTTTGGTAATCGTGCTCCTCTTAGTGGGTCACCTAAATTCCTTGGCCCTCTTGCTCCTCATTGCTTCTCCACTGCCAGGAATCTCTGAGTGGTTTTTTTTTTTAGTTTGAGAAGCAAGTGTCCACAGTTGTCAAGACCTGTTTTAATCAATTACATCAAATTGCCAATGCCAAATCTTACATTTCTTCTAATGACCTGAAAACTCTTGTCCATGCCTTCATTATGGCTAGATTTGACTGCTGCAACTCCTTATACTTTGGCCTTGAGAAATCATCTCTCCATTGTCTACAGGTAGTCCAGAAAGCTGCTGCACGGCTGCTAACAGGTACCCGAACAGGACCACATCACCCCAGTTTTACACTGGCTGCCTGTGCATTTTCATATTGATTTTAAGATGGCTTGGCACCCAATTATTTAACTGTTCTTAACTTTTATCACCCAAAAAGAGCCCTGAGATCTTCTAGCCAGATGCTTTTAGTTCAACCAACGGCCAATTTATGGCGCTGATCCCTGGCTTTTGCTGTGGCAGCTCCGGGTCTCTGGAGTAAACTAACCCCTTGAGATTCGTAATGCCGAGTCTGTACAGTCTTTTAAATCCCCCCTGAAAACTCACTTTTTTACATCGGCTTTTAACTCAAGTTCAGTTTAATTCCATCGGAGCAGTTAGATCGAGATATTTCTATTTCTGTTTTTTATTTCTATTCTTTTTATCCTATTTTTATTGTGTATGTCAGGTATTTGGTTACGTCTGTCTTCGTGGTTATTTCGTTTGTATTTATCTTTATGTGAAGCACTTTGGTCAACATTAAGTGCTGTTGTTAAATGTGCTGTATGAATAAAATTGACATTGACATTGGCTAAGTTATGAGAAGCAGCAACTAATTAATCATTTGTATCATCATGGTGCTGGTGTCAGTGGTAATATCAAAGTTTTGCACATGTTGCATTCAGTCTGACTGCTGTGTTTTACCTCATTTTGGATAACTTTGATGAGAAACAGAATGTGGCAGACATTTCCGCACAGGAGGGCCATCTCTTTGCTGTGGCCGAGAAACGAATCAGCGGACGCCTCCAGCCGCATAAGAAGTTTACTCCAGAACAACGTCAGTTCCCTGAAAATCGTACAAGAAAGAGAACAGGACTAGTTCAGATTGTGAAAGTAAACAAACGCAAGAATTAGGACAAATTAAAGCAAACTCACTGTTCACATTTAATGTGACGAGTACGACAGAGTAGGACAACAGGCTCAGCCAGCTATGTGAAGCCTTAGGCCACAGTTTTCGGCTCTATTTCTTTTATTAATAGTGGTGACGTGTGCCAAACAGAAATTGCTTCAGGGCGATTAAAGCTGAGTTTAAGACAGGATGATCTGGTTAAAATGAGTCATCATCATGTCACTCATTTGCTTTCTGATGACTTCCATAAAATCCTCCAGAAACTGCATCTCAGTGTTGTTAAGCGGACTCAAACACCACAAAAACATCAATGGCATCATGTTACCTGTTTTTTTATACATTCAAATCACAGTTTGAAGAAAAAGTCTTTTGTACATGACTGATAGTTCTGAACAATATATCGAATCCCAGTCATCATCAATGGAGGCAATATCGCAATCACAGAGGGCTGTATTCTTGTTCTGCATACAGCTAATATATCAGACCTGTTGATTTAACCGCTCTCTGCGCTCACACCTGATCCATATTTGTAGCAGCTCAGACGCTGAAGCTCACAGAGGACGCTGGGTAATCTTCAGCAACTAAATACTTTCCTGATATCTGATATTTAGTTTAACACCAAGAAAGAAAAGTCAAAGATGATCAACATTCTGCTCCTTTTTACTTGAGGATGAACTTGATGGTAACCAGACATTAATAGGGGCAGGGCTCCACGGCGCATAAGCTCTATTATTCTGTTTAAAACTGTATGAATTAAAACAAACATCTGAAATTCTGTCAGAAATGTGGAACAAAATATTTTCTCATTTTCAGGTGAACTACAACAAGTCTAAGACAACTGATTACAATTGAAAAACGATTGCAGCATGTGTGATTTGTAAGTCTGAAAGATATAAATCAAATCAGGATATAGCAATAATATATTTATTTATCACTTTTATTGTCTATGTAATGATAGTAAAATGAATAGTAAGATTAATTGTCCCCTGGGTTTTTTGTAAGGTACTCACCAGGCACAGTAAACGTCTCCTTGGAGGAGCTGTCGCTTCAGAAAAGCAGTACACAAACACAGAGCTGCTTTCTCGTCTCCCTCTGACTCCAGGTTGCAGAAACCTTTTAAAAGCATCTTTTCAATCTATCCGGGGGGGTGAAAAACTATTTTAAAGGGGGGGAAAACCAAAAAGTTAAATTGATTAAAAATTCCAAACTTTTCTGAGTCCCATTCCTTTTTTCCTAAAAACGTCTCTACTGTGAAAAACCATGAGAGATGCAGCAATCGATCGACCAGAGATTTTAGAATAATTGGCTCCCAAAGATGTCAGCAGGGCCAAAACAGTAAAATTTTGGTTTGTTTTTTTTTCCTTTATAAATGGATCAAAAATTTTGGGGTTTAAGGATGGGATGGATGGTGGGGTTGATGGGGTGATGGATGGATTGGGGTGGATGGATGGGGTGGGGTTTGGGTGGAGGGGGGGTGGTTTTGGGGTTTGGGTTGGATGGGGTGATTTAAGGGTGGGTAGATGGATGGATGGAAAGGTGATGATGGATGGTGGAGGGGTGGGTGGATGGGTAATGGATGGATGGATGGGTTTGGGGTTTGGGTAGATGGAAAGGAGGATGGATGATGGATGGGATTTGGAATTTGGTTTTTGGGGGGGGTTGGGTGGGGGGAGAATTTGGGGGGATGGATGGGAGGATTTGGGATGGATGGATGGATGGGGGTGGGTGGATGGATGGATGGTTTGGATTGGATGGATGGATGGATGGGGTGGGGGGGTGGGATGGAGGTTGGGTGGATGGATGGTGCATGGATGGGGTGGATGGGGTGGATGGGTGGGGGTATGGATGGGATGGATGGGTGGAAAGGTTTTGGGGTGGAAAGGTGGGTTGGGGTGGTGATTGGGTGGGGTGGATGGATGGTTGGAAAGGTTTTGGGTGGGGGGGATGGATGGATGGGATGGGGTTTTATGGGGTGGATTTATTTGGGTGGGTGGATGGGGGTGGATGGATGGTGGATGGTTATGGGATGGATGGATGGAAAGGGATTGGGTGGATGGGTGGGGTTTGGGTGGGAGGATCGTTGGATGGGATGAATGGGGTGGATGGTTTTTGGGTGGTAGGGTTTGGGTGGATGGGTGGATATGGATGGTGGAGGGGTGGGGGATGGATGGGATGGATGAATGGATGGATGGTTGGATTTTTTAGATTGGGTGATGGATGATGGATTGGGTGGATGGGATGAATGGTATGGATGGTTGGATTGGGGTGGATTTGGGTGGATTGGGTGGATGGATGGGTGGGATATTGGTTGTTTGGGTTGCCCTGCATGGATTTGGAAAGGGAAAGGGGTGGATGGGTGGATGGGTGGATGGGTTTGGGGTGGTGGATGGTTTGGGTGGATGATGGGTTTGGGTGGGTGGATGGTGGTTTAAAAGGTTGGGTGGGGAGGGATGGATGGGGTGGATGTTGGAATGGATTGGATTGGGTGGGTTGGGTTTGGTTTTGGGTGGGATGGATGGGTGGTTGGGGTTGGATGGATGGTTGGGTGGTAGATGGATGGTGGGATGGGTGGGTGATGGGGTGGATTGGTTGGATGGTGGTGGTTTTGGGTGGGGGTGGATGGATGGGATGGATGGGATGGTTGGTTGGATGGGGGTGGTGGGTTTGGGTGGTGGATGGTTGGAAAGGGATGGATGGATGGGTGGGATGGGTGGATTTTGGAAAGGGTGGGGGGGGATGGTTGGGTGGATGCTTGGATGGGGTGGATGGTTTGGGTGGGTTTGGGTGGGAAAGGATGGGGTTTTGGGGATGGGGATTTATGGATGGTTTTGGGTTGGGGTGGATCGTTTTATGGGATGGATGGATGGATGGATGGTTGGGGTTTGGGTTTGGTGGGATGGATGGTTTTGGGTTTGGGGTGGGTGGATGGTGGTGGATGGGATTTGGGTTGGGGTGGTGGTTGGATGGGTGGATTGGGGTGGGTGAGGGAAAGGGGGGATGGTTTGGGTGGATGGTTGGGTGGGTTTTTTGGAATGGGGGTTTGGTTTCAAAGGTTTTTTTGGATGGTGGGGTGGATTGGGGTTTAATGGTTGGATGGATGGGGTTGGGTTTGGGTGGAAAGGGTGGATTTGGGGTTGGGTGGGTGGAATGGGTGGATGGATGGATTGGGTGGGTTTTTTGGGGTGGATTGGGTGGTGGGGATTGGGTGGATTGGATGGATGGATGGATGGGATGGAGGTGGGGTGGGGTGGATGGTGGGATGGAGGATGGGGTGGATTTGGGTGGATGGATTGGGGATGGGATGGATGGATGGGATGGATGGTTTAAAGGTTGGATGGGGTGGATGGATGGATGGGGTGGGATTTGGGTGGTTGAATTTTGGTGGGGGGATGGATGGATGGGTGGATTGGGTGAACAGATGGATGGGTTGGGTGAACAGATTTGGGTGGTTTGGGTGAATAGGATGGATGGGTGGATTTGGTGGATTTTAAAGGGTGGATGGATGAAAAAGGATTGGGTGGATTTGGTGGATGGATGTTTTTAATGGTTAAAGGTTGGATGGGAAAGGAAAGGTTTGGGTTTTGGATGAAATGGTTGGATGGGTTTGGGTGAATAGGTTGGGTGGATGGATGGGGAAAAAGGAAAGGATGGATTTGGGTTTTTTTTGGTTTGGGTGGATGGATGGATGAAAAAGGGGTGGATGGGGGGGATGGAGGGGTGGATTGGGGGGGATGGTTGAATGGTTGGATGGGGTGGATGGTGGATGGGTGGATTGGGTGAAAAGGGGGGTGGATGGATGGATGAATAAGGGTGGGTGGATGGATGGTTTTTAAAGGTTTTGGGTGGGATGGATGGATGGATGGATTGGGTGGATTGGGTAATAGGATGGATGGATGGGGTGGATGGATGGATGAAAAGGGTGGATGGATGGGGTGGATGGTTGAATGGGTTTGGGTGGGGATGATGGGGTGGATGGGAAAGGGGTGGTTGGATGGTGGTGGGGTGGATGAAAAGGATGGATGTTGGTGGATGGGTGGTTTGGGTGGGTGGATGGATGGATGGGTTTGGGTGGATGGATGGGTTTGGGTGGATTGGATAAAAGGATGGATGGTTGGGTGGATGGGTGGTTTGGGTGGGGGTTGGATGGTGGGTGGATGAATAGGGTGGGTGGATGGTTGGGTGGGTGGTTGATGAATAGGATGGATGTTGGGTGGGTTGGATGGTGGGGTGGATTGGATGGTGGATGGTTGGGTGGATTGGGTAATGGGTGGTGGGGATGGGTGGGTGGATGGATGGGTGGATGTGGTTGGGTGGATGGTTGGATGGATGGATGGATAATAGGATGGGATGGGTGGGTTTGGGTGGATGGATGAAAAATAGGATGGTGGATGGATGGATGGGTGGATGGTTTTGGGTGGAGGTTGGATGGGTGGGTGATGGATGGATGGGGTGGATGGATGGTTTGGGTGGATGGATGGAATGGTTTTTGGGTGGATGGATGGGTGGGTGGATGGTTGGATGGTGGATGGGTTGGGTGGATGGTTTGATGGATGGATGGAGGGTGGGTTTGGGGAAAGGTGGGTGGATGGTTGATGGTGGGTGGGTGGGGTTGGATGGATGGGTGGTTGGATGGTTTGGGTGTTGGATGGATGGTGGTTGGATGGTGGGTGGATGGATGGTTGGATGGATGGGGTTGGGTGGATTTGGGTGGGTGGTTGATGGATGGAGATGGATGGATGGATGGTTGGATGGATGGATGGATGGAGTGGATGGTTGGTGGATGGGTGGATGGATGGATGGATGGATGGATGGATGGTTTTGGGTGGTTGGATGGATGGTTGGATGGATGGATGGTTGGATGTTTTTATGGGTATGGATGGTTGGATGGGTGGATGGGTGGATGGATGATGGATGGTTGGATGGTTTTTGGGTGGGGATGGTGGATGGATGGGTGATGGTTGGGTGGGTGGTTGGATGGATGGGTTATGGATGGGTGGGTTTGGGTGGTTGGATGGGTGGTTGGATGGGTGGGTGGATGGATGGTTGGATGGGTTGGGTGGTTGGAGGGGGTTGGATGGGTGTTGGATGGTGGAGGTTTTGGTGGTTTGGGTGGATGTTGGGGATGGATGGATGGATGGTTGGATGGTTGGATGGTTGGGTGGATGGGGGATGGATGGGTGGATGGATGGTGGATGGGTTGGATGGGTTTGGATAGATGGGGATGGATGGAGGATGGAGGATGGATGGGTGGGTGGGTTTGGGTGGATTGGATAGATGGATGGATGGATGGATGGATGGATGGATGGATGGATGGATGGATGGATGGATGGTGGATGGTTGGATGGATTGGATAGATGGATGGATGGATGGATGGTTGGATGGATTGGATAGATGGATGGATGGATGGATGGATGGATGGATGGATGGATGGATGGTGTACAGTTACACCCCTAAAAAGAACCGAATAAAATAGAATAATTCTGAATGTGTGAAAATCCCAGTTTCCTACAGAGGCCAGCAGTGCAGAAGCTGACAGTTAAAGGGGATCTTGCTAAATCCACTTTTCCAGCATTTTAATACATGTTGTGTACTTGGAGTCTGTAGGAGTACAGAAAAGTTGAATTTAGTCTCTCCAGATGGTGCGTAGATATCTTTATATTCTGTTTGGGTCGTATTTTTCAGTCCGTTCAGTTTTCTCTATCATCTTTTATGTTCTCCAACTGTTACGTCACAGTATTATGCTGTGGAACAGCTAATTAAGGTCATGAACTACCGGCTGATCAATGTCGCGTACCCACCATATTTATTTGTCGCTGTGATTTTCTAGTCAATGCTCAAGTATGCCTACGCTGAAAGAGAATAGGTTTGGTTTGGTTGTTGGGTGTATTAACCCACACAATTCATTACACCGACCCCCAGCATCAAAACCTCTTCAAAGTTCCTGGTAACATTTTATTCTTTCATGGAAATCTACCCACATCAGTGAGGAACTTCCTATTTCCCCCACTTCAAGCATATGCCCGAGAAAAAAACCCCTTTTAGTATCAAAAAAGGGTTTTCCCCAAAGACTTCATCTGTTAAAAGGGCGTTCCTTTAATGGCAAATAACGCTCTAATGCCATTGTGTTGCATTTACACTTTATAGAGACCACAACTGAATAATTTAAGTGTAAAAAGGAAGGATTTGAAAGCATGATATGCCCCCATTAAAATCTGTAAAAGACAAAAACACAATGTGTTACACTATTTCTGCACAAAAGTTCACATTTGGTTTCATCGGACCAAAAGTCATTCTTTCAAAAGGTTTGAGGGAGATTTCAGCCTGGCCTGGAGGTTCAGAGGAAAAGGGTTCTTACTTACAACCTAACTTCTCAGGTGCAGAACACAACCAGCCTCCCTGACCCAGGTCTCACCTTTTTATCAATGTGCAAATGTCAGGAAAGTCCATGTAGACCCGCTGAACTTCATCTCAGGTTAATCTGAGACACTATAGTTAAATGCAGGAGTGAACCCAGCAATATTTTCCCCAAACAGATTCACTTGTTTTTCAGTCACATTAAAGGTGGAAAAGTCTGGAGGTGATTCATCTTTTTCTCTTTTAATTAGGCATTTAAAACCTGGAATACTAACAGAGGTTTGGACACGTGTGAGAGCCACTTTATGTCAATTCTTCCTTGCTGCTCCGTTGTTGGATTTCTGTGTAAAGTGCCAGTAAACATCAAAAGGCAGCTGTTTCTTACCTCTTCCATCAGCTGCTCCTGGCTTTTTATCATGCAGATGCAAACCAAGTAGGTCTGTTTGAAGTTGCCTTTTCCTTCATAGCCTGGATACTCTGAGCAAATCTTTGCAAGGACAGCCGCTTTGTCAATGCCGTCCACTTTGATAAGGTGCTTGATTCGCATGCTGAGAAGAGCGGGACCTTCAGATTCAAGATACTCGTGCACTAAGAAGCAAGAAAAGGTGAGAATCACAATCACAGTAAGCACTTAACTAAGCAGCACAACTCAAAGTGATGTGTCTCAGATCATTAAGGATGAGAAAGGAGAGCACCAACCTTGTTCAGCCCGAGGAATTTGATTGGACAGGATGCTGCTTAATGTGGTGTTGGCCCATACGCTGTCCTGCTGTGCCAGAACTGAGAGCAGACGGAGCTGTGTGCTTCCACTTTCTTGCAAAAGGCTGTGTGCCAACTGCAACAGAACATCAAGAAATAACTTCATAACTAAAGCTTTAGATAAAGAGAATTTCAGACATATTTTATTACTGAAACACAGAATTAAACCACTTCTATGATTGCAAAGATGCGCATCAGTAAAGCTCTAATGGCCCGCAGGATACTGACCTTCACGGAGGACTGAAACTCCTCCCATAAGGCACCAGGGACATCGTGGGGCACTGAAAGCAGCAGCTCCACACAGCTCCTGTGAATCCAACACAGTCAGTGGTTAAAGCCACATTTAGGTCAAGGATGTGCACACATTCAACAAAAAGTGGGAAAAACAGGCAAGAATAACTCTTCACTTTGTGTGCTGCCCTGTAGGATGGAAAACGATGATAAACAGAAGAATTCTCATCATTAAAGCTGCCAAAACATTAATAAAAAAACAAAAACTCTACATTTGTATGATTTATAATGCAATTAGAACCATGATTATTATGACTGAAAGTGTTACACCACAATTGGAACTTCTGCTGCTTTTTAGGAGTCTCCAGGACTCTCCTGCAGGGTTTCTGCATGTTTCTGTGACTTAAATTTCAGGCTTTCTGAGGCTTTTTTTAAGATCCTCATGATTTACATTCAAGAAAATTTGTGAATTAGAAAAGACAACAGGGGGAAGGTAAAGTAACACCTTACTAATAATATAATACATAACTCTGGATAACATAACAGAAACAATCTGACTTTAATTTCCTAAACAAACTCCAGAAAACCAGTTTAAGAAGCAAAAGTTTTCCAGGGCTTGAGCGAAGATTACATTTCTGGGCCTTAGTTTTAGTGCAGCACAAAATTAGGTCTGAATTCCTCAGCCTGAAATACAACAGAGATGCTCTTATAAAATGAAAAAGTCGATGGAGGATGCAATGAATGTACAAACACACAGATTTAGTGCGTGACTAAGTGTAACTCAATAGCTAGTCTGGTAAATCTGAATCTGCAGAAACTAAACAATTACACAAAATGTTGGTCTCCTCTCTAGACTTTTTCACACTACTAACAATCCATTTTCACGTCTAAATTAAATTTTCTCTGTGTGTTTACTCGGGTTCGGCTTAGTTATCAAATATAATTCATGCGTATTTGGTTAAATCTAACTTTTGGTCTTATTTTTCACCCAGGACTTGCCACACAATTTATTCCTTTCTTAATCAAGTTTAAATCACAGATTATATAACACAAAATAAAGCGCAAGGCTAGAAATAAAAGTTTCACAGTTACGCAAATAACAGGAGAGCAATTATTCTTCCATAAAAACATGAGGCCCCAGTTTTACTCACAATGCTAACTTTTCAAGTAGGAGTGGCACGTTTTCACAATCGGAGGAGAGACAGGAAGCAGCCTTTGCAAAGCTGAGGATGGCCACGGTGTAAACCTCCAGCAAAGGCAGCGGGTCTTCATCAGTTTTCCAACGACCAGCATGTTCTACCAGGACCTGTGGAAAAGACACAGCAACACTGGGATCAGAACCGGCTCAAAGTAAACACCATGCAAAACGATTAGAAACGTCTCTGTTAAAACACGGTAATTACACACTTTATTAATGAATCTCCAATAGTTTTGATCCATTTATTGAAATAACATTTTGCAGCTCTACTTCATGTTAAGCTGAACCTCGCTTAGAAGAACGAATGACAGAAATAACCAGCGTTAAAATCCTGCAACCTATTCTGACAAATTCAACTGTTGTAGAATGATATTTTTAGTAAACACAGTTTGGTAGGTGGAATTTAATAATGCAAATAATATAAACTTTTTGTTATTTAGGCTTAAAAACTGGTGCAGGGATGGGTGAGCGAGTTGTTCTTGGTAAAAATGCACCAATCAACCAAAAACAGCCCCGAATCGGACAATTTTTGTTAATCAGAAGCAAAAGGTAAAATCCTATTTTTCTTTTCCCAATCATTAAGTGCCTCTAAAGTTGGCACTCTTAACATGTTCAGTCTGGAGCGAATGAACGGCTCCTTTTTCTACCATTCTTAAACTCATTATTGAATTCTCGGCAGTGAGGCACTGCATTAAAACAAACCTACAATATGTGACAAATCTGGCACACATCACCCTCACAAAGATGACCTAATTTAACAACACCATAAAAATAAAAATAAAAAATGCATATGAGCTCTTTTAGAATTTTTTATGACCATTTAAGAGTAGAGATGCACCAAACAATCCACCAGAGATCAGATTCTCTGCTGATTTTCCAGTGATTGGCTCAAAAAACTGATTTTATTTGCTATTCCTTAAACGCATCAAAACTAAAATCACCACTTACCAACCTGTCGTTTTCCGTTTCTAAACAAGTTAAATAAAAATATATACTTTTATGCACTTTTAGATGATGCAGATATGGGGATGCTTTTCACTAGACTGGTGATCGGCAGGTCAAATACTGAAAATAAATAAAAAAGAATATTTTTCTCTATTCATGCATCAAAACTCATAACTTTTATAAACATGTCATCTACCTGCTAGTTGAAGGATGTTGTAAGTAGCCTATTTTTGCACAAATATATTATTCCATCCATTTTCTATACCCGCCTCTTTAATACAGGCTCACGGGGAAGCTGGTGCCTATCTCCACCCTGGACAGGCCACCGGTTCATCGCAGACATACATTAATAAAATTATATATTTTTAGGATCTATGACAGCCATTTATTCATAATGGAAAAGTTTTTCTTACCTTGCATTTTTGTCACAAATGTTCAGTTTGTATATTTTTTTCTTATTATTGCTAATTTTTACCACCTGAATCTCTGGGCTTCCACTGGCCTGTCACTTTGCAGGTTATATCGACAAAACTTTCCCCACTGAGGGGCAAATAAAGGTCCACTCTATTCAATGTACTTTGACAGGCTTTTTTATGTTTAATAAAAATCAGAAAAAGTTTAGGGCTGTTGCTATGAAGCATAAATGTCTTTTATATGGGACAAAATGAGAACTGGTCAAAATCGTAATGAGCATTCAAAGAAAATCTAAAATCAGTATCGGCCAGTTAAAGCATGATCAGTGCATCTCTAATCTCTTTTATGCAACTATCAAATTTTGGCTCTAGGAATGTAATTAAGGTGTTTGACAGTATTGTGATGGCATCATAACCTCTACTACTCCCTGAAAAACCGAGTAAAGAATGACTGAACTGCACACAGATTGTTTTATGTTTATATATACATATATTATGAAACAACAAAAAAGTTTAATTTTTCTCAACTGAATAAAAGTGAAGATACAATCTGTGACTAATCTGGCACGATGTCTGTAACTTGCACTGAATGGAGTCACATGGAGATCTCTGGTCTTATAGGTAGCCGGGGCTAATTAATGAGGAGGATGTAATGGAGTCAGTGACCACTGACACACTTTTCCCTCTAAATCACCGTCTCTGAGGCGGATGAAGGAGGATCGCTTTATTTCTCACCGACATCAGATTTAAAGCGTTTTGATGGGGATAGCTATTACACTGTAATTAACATCTGCGCTGATGTAATTAGCTGGATTAATTAGAGGAAAAGGCCCGGGCTAGCATCCTGTGGAAAAAAAAATCACAGCTCTCCGCGATCAATGAAACACCCTCACAAAAGTAACCCCATTTTACAGCCCTCTAACATTTCAAAAAGAAGGGGAGCACTGTTTTTAGCCTTTCTGTGGCGTTTTATAACGCTTTAAGGAGTGTATATTTCAGTGCACATCAATGCATTCGCAGTGTAAATCTCGCTAACGCAGCTATCCCGTTTTTTTGCACAGCATGACCACTGCACAGGACAGGGGGACCCTGCATACCAGCTAGCAACATTCATCTGCTGTGGGCTATCTGGCCTGGAAAATACGGGCTATATTTGCACAGTTGGCAGACTCTGCGGCGACCTCGCCTCTTTTTGAAAGTCAGAGTTTGCTAATAACTGCACGTCAGATACATCCATCAGAGTAAAAATGGAAAAACACCCCACTGGTTTTTTTCCCTCTACATCTAGAAATGCAGGCGACTAGCTAGGCTGCTAGCTCCTTAGCTACATTGTTATAGCAAACGTAGACGCGCATCCTCGGCCAGGAAGCCAGAGGGGCTGCAGGCTGCCCGGGATGAGCAGCGGCATAGCGGGCTAACCTGGCAGAACTCCTGGCAGAAGTGCAGGGAGGCTTCCAGCGGAGGCTGCGGACTTTCCTTTAAAGCCGCGGTCAGAGCCTGGAAGCGCTCTCGGAGCTCCTCGTTGGCTTTCCGTGTATCATATTCCTTTTCTGTCTCCCCCTCCGCCATCTTCACAACAATCACGACCGCGTACGCACAGATGTTACGCTGCCAGACCCTGCACACGCACGCGCACGCAAGAAGGGGGGAAGGGAGAGCTCATGGAGGGCTCCTCCTGAAAAAGACCCCTGATGTCAGGAAAGCATCCAAGCAGCGGCGGATCCAACGATCAAGGAGGCCCTGAACAAAGTCGATTTGGGGGCCCACCTCTGCCACATATGTTCTTCACCTAAAACAAATATAAATGAGCAAGAACAATAACATGAACCAATACCTAAAATTTTAAAAACTTTGGACGAGTATAAGTATTTATTCATTGTTTTTTTTTACATGTGGCACTAGCACATGTTGCCTTGGTGGATGGATATCATCCCCACCATGTTGGGTGGTTAAATACTACATCCTGTCTGTCACTCTGAAGGACATACAGAGAAGAGCTATAACCAAACACTTCTACTGGGGAAACACAAAATGTTTGTGTTTGTTTTTACTGAAAAAGCAAAGACAACGAGATGAAGAGAGACATTTGATCATTTGCAGAATCATCAGGTCTACGGCTGAAAGTAGAACTTTTACATACGTAATCTGGACGTCTATTAAATTTAGACTGCTTGAAAATAATGTTTTAGCCTCATACACATGCAATAATTATTTGCAAAACTAATCTAAGAGTAAATGTTAATTTGATCTCCTTAGGCAGATGGCCAGATGTTGAATTTAGGCTTACTGAGGTCTAGGTTTCAGGCAAGTTGTAAGTTTTGAAATTAAAAGCTTGTCGCCAGTAGCGCTTGCCAACAGTTAAATAAAACAAAATAAAAATTCTTCCTTTGGCATTAATAAAAGCCATGTTTTCGTCCTCCAAGATGGGCCGTGGGTACGCTTGTGACAAAACCTTACATTGGCTGCAACATTAGCAAGCAGGGACCAATTTCTCTGACCCTTTTACTCTAAAGCAGCTCTGTCATGTGAGCAGGCTTCCATACAAATGGCAGAAGCGAGAAGTTTATTGTTGCATTCAAACACAACTACAGAAAAAATGCTGTTACTCCCCAATTTATTTACAACAAGGATGAAATATTTTCCGTATGCATTACTCTGTGTATGCTTTACTTTAGTATGAGCGTGGTTGGTGCATTTGTGAACCCCTCTGCTGTGAATGCAAGTTCTCTGGTGGGCCTCTAGGCCAGCAGGGGGCCCTAAGCAGTCGCATAAATTGCTTATACCTATGGCTGGCTCTGCATCCACAACCAATACATAACTCACACTCTACACACACGCGTCTGATAAATTTATTATTAAACAATGCTTGATGAATGACAGTTATAGGTATCGCTGAGCTGAAACTCTAACCGCCTGATGGAGACCATAAACCATCTCCATCAGGACTAAAATGGTTGGCCACCATGTTCCCATGATGAAATCCTCTCATGTTTCTCATCTCTTTAGATTGAAAACAGGGCATCCTTGGGGAAGCTTTGAGACAATATGGATTCAGTGTGAGTTGCAGAGCCAAAATTTACGAGCAAAAACATGCAGTTAATCAAGCTTTTTCTAATAGATGTGCAAGTTTTTAAAAATGCAAAAAGGTCTAAACTGCAAATGAGCAAAGGGCTGGGCTGCATCTAGTTAAATATATGGCTTCAGCTTTGCCAGCTGAATCCACCGACTCAGTGTTTTGTCACAATAGAAAAAGTTAATTTAGAGGCTTTATTTTTTATTAAAGACACTGAATTAATAAGAATAAAGCTAAAGTTTAAAAAATGCCTGAATATCCCTGACCTTTTGATTGTATTAAGCTCTGAACATTTTTTGAATTATTTTTTTACATTAAATTTTATCAGTTGGTTACATGTATTATTTCAGCTTCAGTTAAGAAATGAATTTGATCACAAAGCCTGCAATCACATAAGTCATCTCAATGACGACTACTTTAACCTGCTCTGACCCTACTACAAACTCATCACATTAAATAGTTTACAAAGAAATAAAACACCACACCATCATAACAAGCTCTTGGTGCACATTTTAATTAATTTCAAGTCATCAGTTATTGATACGCAGTTATCAATGCAAACATGAAGGCTAATGACACATCACAAACACAGAAACACAAACGAAAACATTTGGTGATGCCTACAACACCTGCCTCCAAACAGAGAGCAGTTTGTGCATCTCAGAAGAGCTGGGCATGGGAGGATGGCTGCAAGTCTCCACCTTTCATATCAACTTATGATAATAGCAGGTGCTGCAGTGACACTCTGTGTGGTTTCTCACTGTTATGTCATCTACCTTTGTCTGCAAATAGATTAAATGAGAAGAAAAGAAGCAAATGAAGAACAATAATAGAGTAATAGATTAATCATGTGTTTGATTTATTTTTTAATCTCTGAAAAAACTGAGTTCTATGAAATATCTCTATATATATCTATATATATATAAAAAATAACATTGACCTTTAAATACCCTGGTGGCCTATAAACTAGCTTGCTCTGCAACCTCAAAAGCTACTCTTCTAACTGCTAATATCATCATCCTGTCATAAGAGGAGTAGCTGGGAGCAATCCAGATGTCTGCGAAAAATGACATCACTCACTTCTGTAAACATTTATAATTAAATGTAAATTTACGTTTTTATTTTTATTTTTTTTTACCAAGAATAGCAACCAGGTCAACTGAATTGTTGAAGAATAACCCCAACTTGGTCTGAAAAATAGATTCCAATGCAAATTTATAAAGAGTAATATGATAAATAAAAATATATTTTTTCCCTATGAAATAGTGGAGTACAAGTAGATTACCACTGCATCTAAACATGTATTTATTAAATTTATTCTTGTTTTTATGTAAATTGTACATTTGACCCCCATATTTTTGCTCACTGTACCTCGTAGCTGTGCTTTGCGACGCAGCATGTTGCCTCTGAAGTGATGTTCTTCGGGATCGCCATCGTTTGCATGGCTGTTTGAGGGGTGGGGTACGCTCGGGAAAAGCAGCAACCCATGCACTGGTAGATTGGACGATCCCGTGAAAAAACCCTGTTTAATCCCAGACCGCATTTCCCACAGGCCACTGCAAAACCAGAGGTAGAAAACACTTTGAGACATGGCTGATGGGTTAGATATCATGTGAATTATATATGATATTAAACTCTTTGAGTAAATTAAATTCAGTAATTTAAACTGAGATAAATATCTCAATTGTGATGATAAAAATCTTTCAAACAGTAACTGTTCTAACTAACGGACAATCCTTACTGCTTGAAGAATCAAAGTTAGAATAAGAATCAGCTACGTTCAGTAGAAAATACAACAGAAGAAAAGACACCCCGGCTGATTTGATGCAGCCCATAGCTGTGGCAGCAGATACCTGTAATATGGAGACAAAAAGACACGAGCATTAAAAAGGTGTTAGATTTTAGGGAATTGAAAGGCAGATCCAGGCTGTTACCATGTTGAGATGAAGTTTCTCTTCATTGCATCTCTTTGCAGGACTCTTTTATATTGAGAACCCATGCCCCAATTCAGCTAATTGTATACCTGGCTACTTCCTGGATTAGGTGATACCTGCCAACCTTATCACTGATCTCAATGATTCACCGGTTACTTTGCCCCCTTTCCTCTAATCCAATTAGAACCCAAAATGATTAGAACAAGTTGTGGAAACTCATTATATACTTCCCCCATCTTTGCTATGGATGTTCTATTTAATCCCTGGATTTTGGTTACCTGGTAACCCAAGGTTGTTATCGTCTATCAGGTCAGGAAGGAAAGAAGCACATTAATTAGGGATTTTGTTCAGCAGTTTCCAGAACCACAGACCATTTATACAGGCTGCATAAAAATGTTTGGACTGTGTTTTTTCTAATGAAGAGTGTAATCTTCATCGTTTCAAATGCAGTTGTTGGTTAACAGCTGTGGCATTTGCTTTTACATGGCTCCAAATGAATAGCAAGATTTTTTATGTCTATGAGTAATATGTTTTCCGGTTTAGTCAGGTCTAGTCATACAGACACTTAAAGCACTTTTATTCAAGAGTTATGTTCACAAGATTCCCCGATATATGACGTGGGAGTGAGCTTCAGGTTAAGTGCCTTGCCCAAGCTCACCTTGATGTGTGGCGGGGGGAACTGCAATCGAAAATGTCAAGGATGAGTAGGATTTTATTTTAGGTTTAATTTGTGAGTCCACTAAAGTGCCCATGTTCTCTGTCCTTGGTTGTGTTGGTGATAAATCCTTTGCCTGTCTTATGCGGTGAGTGCAGAGGATGGGACCGTAAAAAATAATCTTATGGCCTTCATAGTTTTGAGGCATTATTTGTTAGCAGTGTTTTACTGGTCATAAAGTTCATACTCAGTTTGAGCATGTCATGTTTTCTCTTATTTTAAGCCTTTATTTTAGGACTTAAAGTGGCATTGCCTGAAATAGCAAACAGAAATGTTAATTTGATAAAGTCAGGAAATGAGTGTAACTGAGCAGAGTCTTTACTAAAACATGGAGCTGTGATCAGATGTCTCATAATCTGCTTATTAAAGGGCTGTTCATTTAACATTCAAGAGTTCATATAAAGTTCATTGGAAAATAAAACTCCATTTGGTTCCACAGAGGCTCAGCTTTATTGCAGGTGTGACTTAACTTCGTCTCACTGACCTGCTCTACTGGGCTCTGATTCATTAAACAAAGTATGTTGCTAGGTTTCACATCCACTGCAGGTCCAACATAGGGACATATTCTCATGCACTTTTTAAAACGCTGCCCACATAACTAAGACCATCTCAATAAAATAGTATTGTAACAAGTATGTTAATGGAAAGTTAAGTGGAAGAAAAAAGTGTGACAGAAAAAAGGTGCACAATCTACAAGGATAATTGCAACCAGGAAGATTGTGAAGCAAAGCCCATTCAGGAGTTTGGTGAGATTTTCACAAGGTGTGTACTGCAGCTGGAGTCAGAGCTTCGAGAGCCGCCACACACTGATGTATCTAGGACCTGTGCTTCATCTGCCGCTTTGTGTTAATCCACTCCTGAATCAGATATAAGGTCAAAAGCATCTTACTTGGGCTATCGAGAAAAATAACTGGACTGTTGCCTTTCAGAAGAAAGTAAATTTGCATTGGTAAAATAGAGAATATAGACTAAATAGAGAATATATGGGCTGTTGTAAAGAGAAAGATGAGAGACACCAGGACCAACAATGCAGATGGCCTGAAGGCTGGTATTAAAACAACCTGGGCTTTTGTTTCACCTCAGCAGAACCACAGGATCATTTCTTTCATACCAAGCTTCACTGATGCACTAATTCATGCAAAAGGAGCCCCAAACAAATATTAAGTAAATATGCTGCACAGTATATAGACATACTTTTCAGTAGGCCCACATTGCTGTATTAAAACTATTTATCAGGGTCGCGGGAGAGCTGGTGCCCATCTCCAGCTTCCTACGGGCGAGAGGTGGGGTACACCCTGAACAGGTCGCCAGTCCATTGCAGGGCAACACAGAGACACACAGGATAAACAGCCGGGAGGCACTCAGAGTGCAGCCATGGCTTCTTCACGTTGAGAGGAGCCAATTGAAGTGGCTCGGGTTTCTGGTTAGGATGCCTCCTGGATGCCTCACTGGTGAGGTGTTCCAGGTACGTCCCATCGAGAGGAGGCACAGAGGAAGACCCAGGACACGCTGGAGGGACTATGTTTCTCGGCTGGCCTGGGAACGCCTTGGGATTCCCCCAGACAAGCTGGCCCAAGTGGCTGGGGAGAGGGAAGTCTGGATCTCTCTGCTTAGGCTGCTGCCCCCGCGACCCGACCCCGGATAAGCGGAAGACAATGGCTGGATGGATGGTTGGATTTCTGATGTAATATTCTATCTTAAATGTTTTGTTTCCCTTAGGTGTAAGCAAAAAAAAAAAAAAAACAACATGATTAACAGAAATAAAGACTTCAAAACACCAGTCTGTGTGTAGTTAATAAATAATGTGTTTCACTTAGTGAATTCTGCTACTAAAATAAATGAACTGTTCAACAATATCCTAAATTATTGAATGGGTCTGTAATATAAAATGTCTATTAGTTGTAAATTATAACAATAAAAAAATTAAATAAATCAATGCTTTTCTCCAATGTTGTTCTGGGTTGGCAGGTTGATGTACACAGAAAACAATGTTTTATCTCCTTTTTAAATTTTATTTCTGATAAATCATACCAATGTAAATAATCAGCCTCATAATCTATCGAAAACTTATTAAGTTCAGTCTGAAGGATGAATTCTTCATCTATTCCATGAACCCATCACCCATTTAAAGAAGTTAATTAGACCTAATCAAGGTTTAGATTTACTGTTAGGTTCCTTCTATCTTTAATTGCGTAAAAAAAAACCTCCGTTCGTTCGTTCGTTCGTCGTCTTCCGTAGAGACACCCAGACTTCCCTCTCCCCAGACACCTTCTCCAGCTCCTCCGGGTGGAGCCCAAGGCGTTCCCAGGCCAGCCGAGAGACATAGTCCCTCCAGCGTGTTCTGGGCCTCCTTCCGGATGGCCGAGCTCTTCACCCTATCTCTAAGAGAGGAAGCTCATTTCAGCCGCTTGTTCTTTCGGTCATGACCCAAAGTTCATGGCCATAGGTGAGGGTTCAATTCAATTCAATTCAGTTTATTTATATAGCGCCAATTCACAACACATGTCGTCTCACGGCCCTTCACAAAAGTCAGGTACATACATTCCAATTAATCCTAATCATTGAACAGTGCAGTCAGATTCAGTTATTTATTCAAATTGGATAAAAAGTGTTTCTGTCTAAGGAAATCCAGCAGATTGCATCCAGTCAGTGACTTGCAGCATTCACTCCTCCTGGATGAGCATGTAGAGACAGTGGACAGTCACTGGGATTGACTTTGCAGCAATCCCTCATACTGAGCATGCATGTAGCGACAGTGGAGAGGAAAAACTCCCTTTTAACAGGAAGAAACCTCTAGCAGAACCAGGCTCAGTGTGAGCGGCCATCTGCCACGACCGACTGGGGGTTAGAGAGAACAGAGCAGAGACACAAAGAGAACAAAGAAGCACTGATCCAGGAGTACTTTCTATGGGAAGGAAAAGTAAATGTTAATGGATGTAACTCCTTTAGTCGTTTCATCTAGAAAGAAGGAACAGATAAACTCTGAGCCAGTTTTCAAGGTTAGAGTCTGACAGAGAGCACATATAATTAGTTACAGTAAAAGCTCAGTCAATCGCCATGTCTAGGAGAGAGAAAGGGTTAAACACTGAAAGACAGGGCCATGTGGATCATCGGTAGAGGGTGAGCATTAAGTTGTTGCCAGCAGAAGCTTGGAGGATTCCCCTCTCCAGAAAGGTGTTACAGGTAGACACAGAGTCAGGCCAGGTGTAGCTTCTAGGAAGAGAAAAGAGAGAGAACAAAGTTAAAAGCTGAAATAACAGCAAATAATGCAAAATTGGAGGGTAGTGTGATACTCAGATTATTTAGTTAAACAACGCTTATTTTCAAGAATGTCATTTCAAGGCACCCCACAAAGGGTCCCACTGATGGTCATTGTTATACTAAAAACCACAAGGACGGGATACCTCTCTCTGTCAGACTGATTATAACCATTGGAAAAGAGAAGGAGTCATACAGATAGGAACGTAAATCGCTTTTCTGCTCAGCTCTCTCTTCACCACAACGGACTGGCACAGCATCCCCATTACTGCGGCAGCCGCACTGATTCGTCTGTCAATCACCCGCTCCATTCTCGCTCACTCGTGAGTTAGACCCCAAGATACGCTGTACACTAATCAGCTGCAGAGACTGAGCTCCAGCATCATGCAGGACCCTCTGCACCCCCTGAAGCACCTCTTTCAATACCTGCCATCAGAACAGAGATTGGGGGTTCCAAAATGTAGAACCAAGAGATACAGAGTCAGTTTTATCCCAACAGCAATTGTCTTTTTTAATAATATGTCTCACCAACCATAGGGACTGTTTTTAGTTTTTTTGTTGTTTTTTTTCCAATATTTTGTACTTTGTGTCTTGGTATGTGCTGTTGAATGTTTGTGTTGAAGCCTCTCTTGTTCTGCAACCTAATTTATCTATGGGTACTATTAAAGACACCTTGAACCTTGAACCTTGATACTTGAACTCATCCACAAGGCAGGAACTCCCCTCCAACCTGAAGAGGACCAGCCACCCTTTTCTGGTCGAGAACCATGACCTCGGTCTTGGAGGAGCTGATCCTCACCCCAGCCACTTCACACTCGCCTGCGAACCGCCCCAGCACAAAAAGAAACCTAAACATACTAAAATTAATTCTATGCTTCTTACAGGGAAAAGGGAACATTTTCTGAACATAAATAAATGTGAAAACTTTTAATGCTGACCAAAAGTTAACTTTCTCTCTGAAGTTTCAAGAAAGGGTTTCAATGCTTAATGCGGAGTGGTCATACCTGTAATTTATGAGGGAAAAGTTTGGAAAAAGGAAAAAAGGAATTTGAAACAACTTTATAAGAATCGGCTTTTAAAATAAAGTTTCAAAAACCGAGAATAGTTATTTTTAGCAAAGCTTTAATCATTCTGCATGAGTTTTTATTTAGTTTTTGGCTCGTTTTGTTTAGGAAAACTATGACAATAATTTTTTGTTGGAAAAAACTTACACTGCTCCTAGCATGAACTGGGCCAGAGTGAGCCAGGACCAAGTGCTGGCAGATACTTCCATTTACCTCTGAAATCAAGCCTTTCATCTGGGAATTATACAAAATCCAGTTTAATCATGTTTCAGCTCCAAATTCTAAATCCAGGGAGATTTGCTAATTGATATACTGGCCTATTATTTGCAATAAAAGCTTACACCACTGTATATTTCACCATTTATTTTTTTTAAATGTGTCCTGTCTGGCAGAGTAGCTCTCAGAATTGTTTTCTGAGTGCCAAGACGAAGCCCAACAGATTTACGTTTATGCTATAGTACTATATATAAAAAAAAAAACTTTATTAAAAACTGCTTTGGGATTATTTTAAATGCAACGGACCTGGAGACGGAAATGAAAGTGAAAAAAAGAAGCAAGAAAGAGAGAGGTGGGGCAAAAAGGAAAAGGGAGAGGAAAAAAATAGAGAGAAAGAAGGATGAAGAGAATACAAGATAACGCCCTAGAAGACTCCTTCTACACCTGCAGAAACGCATAACAGCAATGTTACTGAAAAGTGCACGGTACTAATGAATGCAATGTGTTTAGTGGCAACCGCAGCTCAATATAGAACATCTGTGTATTTGTTAACACCTGAATCCAAACATTTGTGGGTGTAAGTGTAGGCGCGCTTGTGTATATAAGGTTTCTCCATAAAAGTGCAGAAGCCCCAGGGAGCTGCAGCGACTCCAGCTGTCTACCTCGGAGCAGATCCAGTCATGGACTCAGAGACCCGAGACCATTTTTTAGTTTTGGACTCTGTAGTAACTTGTTCACACATTTTTACTTTTTGAATTAAATATTTCATGAGAGACACATGACATGAGATTAAAATGAGGATGCATTGTACTTTACAATACAAGCTTATGTTACAGCCAAGGTATCTGAACCTAAGCATGTTGGCTACAGCAGCAGGAGGCTGCACCAGGCACCACTCCTTCTATAGGGTTCCATTGGTGCCAAAGATCTGTTCATGTGTCTTTGTAAGATGTATATGTAGAGTTGTTATGTAATGTTGTGTGTCTATATGTCTATATAAGATGTATATATAGTGTACTTATATACTTATGTATTGTCACGTGTCTATGTACTGTGTAAGGCATATATGTATATGTGCGTCTATGTGTCGTGCCTAATGTGTTATGCTGACACATAGCAATTTTAAATAAAGACCGTGCTCTAAACTTTTTGGCCTTTCTATGTTATGGCTTCAGTTCAAATGAATGCCATCATGTCCATAAAACTGGAAACATTTTGTTTGTTTGTTTGTTTGTGTGAGGAAAAACAGCTCAGTTCAGCTCTTAATAAAATAAAAACAGAGAAGGAGAAATCATTATTGGCTTTATTTTTTAAATATGTAATTTGAAAAAATAAACAGAAACAATATCAGGTTACTAATCTTGTATAAAATGTGACAAACTTAATGGAACTAATAAATACAATTTAATAGTTTAATAATCTGTTTTTATTTTATCCAAATGTTCAATGTGTGCCAGGTATTGCCAGGAAATTGAGGCTACAGTTCACACAGACTCAGGGAAATACAAAAATAACAGACTGGAATATGTTACTTGGTCTGATGAGAATTTATTTCAGCTGCAACACTCAGATGGCTGGGTGAGAATTTTGCATATACAGCATGAAAGCAGGGATCTATCCAGCCTTGTATCAGGGCTCAGGCTGCTGGTGGTATAATAGTGTGGAGGATATTTTCTTTTCACACATAGAGTTATGTTGTACTAATTGAGCATTGTTGAAAAAACTACCTGAGTACTGTTGCTGACCATGTCCATCCCTTGACCACAGTGGACCCATCTGCTGATGGCTACTTCCAGCAGAATGAGGCATCATGTCACAAAGCTCAGAATGTCTCCAACTGGCTTCTTCAGTGTACTCCAAGGGCCCCCACATCCACCAGATCTCAATAGATCCGAATCCACAGTTCTGGATGTACCTAATGAAGTGGCCAGTGAGATTACAATAGCAGGACTACTGGAATCAGTTTCAGTCTGTGAGACTAATTTCATCCAGTGAAAAACTGTGAAATACCACAAAAGGTCTGCAAGTGAAAACCTACACTTCCAGTTATCCTGTTTTTTTAATGTTTTATTTTATGTTATTATTCTTGGCAAATACAAACTGTACTCTTTTAATGATGTGCTCAATCTAATTTGGGATTGAAAATATTTTTATAAAACTAATACAGAAAACACATAATTATATTTGACATGAAATTAGATTGCTATGTTCTTGTTTGAAAAAGTTTTTAATTTTTTGAGTATTTCTGGATTTATTTTCACCTGTTTATAACAGTAAATTCTATTAATGACTTTTTATTGTTTCGTAAAGCTAGATCAAGGAGACCCACAGACAGTCTGACCACACACTGGAATAAATTAATTTCAGGGTTGGACACACAATTTTACAGCACTTTTTTACATTAATTTCTCTTTAACTGTTTCTCTTTAACAGCCGATTTTCCTACCTTTAAAGCCAAAGGCTATGAGCTCGTTTTGGTTCCTTTAGGCGTTATTTTTAAGGCTAAATTAAATACATATTTATTTGATCTTAAAATAAAAATAGCGTGCCGGATTGGTCGGATTTTTCCTGTTTATGGTTGAGTGCAACATTGTGAGAGGGGTGACACGGTGTGGTGAAAAATGGGACTTCTTCACTACGCCCTGTAGCACATAAAATATTTCTCATTTATTTTCTCATTTAAGTTGAAGCACACATGGAGTGATAGTTGAATAGATTTGGCTCATCTAACCACCTGTTTTAACCAAGTGTTATACAGATATGATTGCTTTGTGTCTGCATTCCTCCTGACTGTCTTTTTCTCAGGTCTGTCTCTCATATGGCTTTCATTTATCGGTCCATCCATTATAATATTCGTGTTTTTTTTGTTCCGTGTTAAAGGAAGTGAACCCTGTCCCAGCTGTCTGGGTGTGAGATGTGGTGAGAAGTAAGAGATGGACAAGTCCCAGGCCAGTCACAGACATGTCTTTGCTCAAGTACAGTTATTTATATACAGTATAAAAAGACACATACTTTTATTTTCTCTCTGTCTGAGATTAAATCAGACTAAACGTTTGGGCTTGATGTCAGTTAGGATTACCAAAATTAGTTATATTTGCTAAATACCAGAATAAGGAGAAAGATCTTTTTTTTTTAAGAAATTTCTTTCTTTTTTTTTAATTCAGGAGTTTGCATGTGCTTAGTTTTTGGTAAGAGTGTCTTTTTAAACTGTATTACTTGGATCATCATTCCACAAACTTATCAGAAAGATTTGCTATAATTTTTGCCCATTCTTATTGACAGAACGGGGTTAACTGGGTCAGGTTTGTAGGCCTCCATGCTCACACACATCTTCAGGTCTGCCTACAAATGTTCTGTGGGACTGAGATCAGGGCTCTGCAATACATTGACCTTGTTCACTTTAATCAACTTTGTAAATGCTTTGGCATCATGCTCAGAATCATTGATGTCCATTTGAAAGACCCACTTGTGGCCAGGCTTTAAATTCCTGGCTGATCTCTTGAGGCGCTGTTTCAATATTTCCACATAATGTTATTTCCTTGAGATGCCATCTATTTTGGAAAGTGCACCATTCCCTCCTGCAGCAAAACACTCATCCAATATTTTGCTGCCATCCTTGTGCTTTACAGTTAAAATACTATTTGCAAGATTCCCCGCTGTTGTCTTCAAATGTAATAGTGGTCATTATGGTCAAGCACTTCACTTCAGTTCAAGAGGACACTGTTAAAGAAAGCCATAAAAGTCTTGTTTGCAGTCTGCTGCAAACTGGGACACAACAAACATATAGATGAAGGAGCTCTGGTCAGATGAAACCAAAATTAAACTTTATTGCAACATACGAAATGCAGTATTTGGCAAAAAATAAAAACTGCACATCACCATGATTGGGGAATGATGTGTTGCGTTTTAAATATATTTTAATCCACTTTTTGCCGTCAGACAGATCAATTAAACTGATTTAATTTTTTGCCTAAATGTGAAAAAGTATGTGTCACAGAAATCAAGCACAGCACATCACCCTGAACCACAATCCTCACAGTAAAATATGGTGGTGGCAGCATCATGCTGCGGAGATTCTTATCAACAACAACAAAAGCAAGCCTCAAAGTTGAAAACGGAATACAATAAATATAGGACACTCCTGGAAGAAAAACCAGTTAGAGCAGGGGTGGGCAACTCCAGTCCTCGAGGGCCGATGCCCTGCAACTTTAAGCCGCGTCCTTGGCCCAACACACCTGAATCAAATGGCTGAATGACCTGGGAATGAGGCAAACATTTGATTCAGGTGTGTTGGACCAAGGACACATCTAAACGTTGCAGAACATTGACCCCCGAGGACTGGAGTTGCCCACTCCTGAGTAAGAGCCTGTAAAAACATGAAACTAGGGTGGACGTTCAGACAACAACCCAAAACACACAGCCAGAACTACAATGGGGTGATTTAGATTGGCCTAGTCAAAGTAAAGACCAAAATCTAGTTGAAAATTTGTGACAAGACATAAAGGTTGATGATAGCAGATGCTCTTGATTGAGTTATTCTTCAAGCAAAAATGTGCAAATATTTTAGTCTGTAGATGTCCAAATCTGGTAAACAAATACTCCAAAAGAGTTGCAGCCATGACTCCAGCGGAAGGTGGTTCTACAAAGTACAAATTTACTCCACACTTTTTATATTTTACTTGTAAATAAAATAGGAAACCGTGAATAATTGTCGTCCACACTACAGTTACGCGTTATTTTATGCTAATGTATGATATAAAATCCCCAAAAACTGCATTCAAGATTGTGGTTCTTTCAGGACAAAATGTGGGAATTTTCAAGGGCTATGAACATTTTTCGCTGTTGTTTAAGGCTTGATCTTCAAGTCTTTGTGTCTCTTTTTCGGGGGTTATGTAACTATGTTTACTGGGTGAAAACCGGGTCCCCTTTTCCACCGTTGCTTGAAGGTTCTTTTAGCTTATGTATATTTTGAAATTAGAGCTTTTAATTTAATATACAGAATTAAATTAGCTACATTTGCTCATCAATTGCGTGTTTGACTAGTAGTGTTAGAAATAACAAAACGTGATTTAAACTGCTCATAGCCTGTTGTTGAGAGACAGACGTGTCTGTACCCCTCGCTGTAATTGTGTTGCATTCGGCTGCGGATGACCCGTCGCCGCTCTACAAGGCAAGCCCGTGCAGGGCTGTCCAAGAAACCCCATCGACGAGACAAAACTCGAGGCGTGAACGTGGCAGCCATTTTACATCATCAAGAGTGAATGACTGAAGTCGGACCAGTGCCGGGAGTTTTACACTTTTTCCGTCTTTTAAATATCACGTTTATCTTCCTATACAATCAGCACCATACACATTGGTGTGCCAGCGGCAGGTAGGGCGAATGCTTCTGAATGGTCTCGTTAATGTTGTTTTATTCAGTACTAAACCCCACGAATCGTGCGGTGCTGTTTCAAACAATGTGGAAACTGGTGGTGGTTGGGAACGAGTTGTCCAGACCGGCTTTTTGAAAATGGACTCGTCCTATGTGGCGGCACGTTGACTAACCACGCATCCGTTGAGCTAAAGACTTAGCTTTCAAGGCCTCGTTAAATCACATTGAATAGAAAAAGCGTGCTTTGCCACTTGATGAAGTCTGAACCAACAAATGCCGCGCTAACAATGGCCTCTCTGGTAATACCGTGCGAGTTAGCATGCTAGCTTCAGCTAGCTCATTTTGACAGATCATGGATCTGACATGCTCATTGTCAGTTTATGCTAATATGACTCAATAGGGAAGCCTAATTTATGCTCAGAAGATGTCGATAACGTCTTGCAACTGTGTGGTAAGCCATTCCGCCTGTCTATTAAAGTAGTAGCTGTAGTTCGCAGTGAAAATACACACACGAGTCTCGTGTTATTGTCCCCAAAAGGGTCCCTGGTTAGCTGTGCGCGCTAGCCGGCTAGCCTGCTAACGGTATCCTTAGAGTCAGTCGCTAAACTAAACATCTCAAACACGGGAAAGATCAGAAAATAACGAATTTGAAATATTCCCAACCATTTATGCACAGCAAATTCGACATTGTTTTGTTTGTAGAGTAAAATATACATTAATGTTGAGGAGTAATGTATTAACCAAAGACAGCACGTGTTTGTGAGGTGGATTAGTAAACGTTTGAAGAAATTAGGTTATAAAATTAGTGTTTGCGAAGAGCAACCGTCGCCCAAAACAGGAATAGCTCTGCTGAGTTTTGAAATGCAAAGGGAACAGTTTGATCTTATCTACTGAAGATATGAGATTATTTCCATACAACAATCAAAATACAGTGTATTAAATGTTCTGTTTTGAGTGAAATTTGGAGCATTTATTGTGGGCCCCAAAAATTGACAAAACTTAATTTGAAGCAGTACATTTGTACTCAGTGGTCATCCGCCGGAAGCTGGGGCATATTGTCTGAACACGTATATCAGCTGATGTCAGCAATGAGAAGGTCGGCTAACATGCAATTAGGAGAGTATGGCGGACATGAATGCTGCAGGAGCCATGATTCTGGAAAAACAAGCCAAGAACAAACCAAATCAGAATGCCACAATAAGATGTAATTTTCTGCCTTTCAATGTGCAACAATTTGGTATATGCTTTGTCTGTCTTGTGCACATTGTCCATGTTTGGGGCTTCTTCTAAGCTGGAAGCTGCTAGTATAAATTCAAGATGGGGAAAGGTTTCCAGCCACTGAAGGGCTGCAAAACAATAGTTTATTTCACACAGGAATGTCCCTTGTATGATATTTTGGACATAAATGTAAAAATCACTCCATATCCCAGGATCACATTTTTTGTTTGCATTTCTGTATTTCTAAGATGATATTGTTTACAAATCTGAGGCTTGAACACATCCAAAGTCTTGCCCTTGACCCAGGATTAATTTGGCTCATTGCATTTATACAGATTTCTGGAGACATGGCCACAGAACATATAAATGGAAATGGTCCAGAAGAGCCAATGGACACCTCTGCTGCAGTTACCCATTCTGAGCACTTCCAGACTTTATTAGAAGCTGGTTTACCACAGAAAGTTGCTGAAAAACTAGATGAAATTTACATAGCAGGTAAGGCATTATGAATACACTTGCATATTTAATATGCAATTCTTTGTATGAATTCGTGCATGTATTGTCATTTTATCACATTTTTGAATGGGGGAATTGGGATCCTGAAGCAACTTTTTGTGGTTTCCAACCAAAATGGGTACTGCAGTGCTTCAAAATATTTAATTATACACTATCAGTGTGATTAAAATGTGTACTAAAAACACAGAATTTGCATCCCCAACATGATGAATAATCCTTTTTTTTGCCCAAGTTTTCCGATGACCTCGCCCAGGCGTGCAATTATTCTTCCTTAAGTTTTGACATTTTTATGTTAGTTTGATTTGTTAGTTTTCAGACACTTTTGTTTTTTGGGAGGGGTTGGTCACTTCTAGAAAACCACTAGTCTGGGCCAGATGGGGCTGAAACTGAAACAATGGTGGCTTCCTCAGACAGGTGATGGCCCCTCCATAAAGGGAAAATGTTTTCTGGTCCAGTTAAAATCTCTCTAGTATAAAAGGTTCAAAGCATATCAGATGGCCCTTTTGCATGTGTTGTGACTTCAGCCCCATTTGATAGGCTGTGCAGTTACCCCACTACTTCTAGTTGTTGTCATGATTTATTACTATTGCACCTAAGGAGCTGCTGTAGAAAACTTTGCACACAGCATTCTTTTCATGCGTGCCACATGTGATTAAAATATTAAGTAGTTATTGTTGGTAGCACATTTCTCTGCTGTCCATCCTTCAGGTTTGGTGTCACACAGTGATTTAGATGATCGAGCAATCGAGGCTCTGAAAGAATTCAACGAAGAAGGTGCTCTCCAAGTCCTTTTACAATTCAAGGACAGCGACCTCTCACATGTTCAGGTATGCATCACATATTGCTAGTTTATTATGGTATGAAAATGGGTTTCTTTGTGCAAATCTGTTGCACATTGTTTTAGTATTTTATCTTTTTATTTCTATTTAAAAATGTAACAACAAATGTGTTTCTTGTGGCTCTTAAATGAGTGCGAAATAAAATTGATTGCTGTGACAACTGCATTACTTAATGTTGTAATGGCACAAAGCTCTTGTGGCTGGTCTAAATGACATGAGCTGGCTGTTTGTGGCCACTTTTATTTCCTCTGTCTTGTTGTTCTGATTTGTTTGTTACTGGTTCTTGATTTTCTTGTCTGAATTTTTTACAGAACAAAAGTGCCTTTCTTTGTGGCGTGATGAAGACATACAGACAGAGAGAGAAACAAGGGACCAAAGTGTCGGACACCAACAAAGGACCAGATGAAGCCAAAATCAAAGTAAGAATTGATGCACCTAATCAGTATATGGGAGAGGTTTGTGAGCTTTGAACAGTTTCAGAAAATGTTTCTTTTTTTTTTTAAGACAACAATGTTTTTAAAGTTAGATTTAATAACTATGTACACTTCAAAACTGACTCTTCCATGTTTGATAAAACTTTGGTTTTAGGCTCTGTTGGATAGGACTGGCTACACACTTGATGTGACAACAGGACAAAGGAAGTATGGGGGCCCTCCACCAGAGTCTGCCCATTCAGGGCCACAGCCCACCATTGGTACAGAGGTACATAAACGGTCGCTTTATTTTACTGCTTTCCTTCTTCATATTTATAATGCTTGTATACTCTGTTTATGTTAGAAGTGTTTTTACTTCTGGTGTCCAAATGATGAAACTTTGTTGTCTCCTGTAGTAACCAAGGTTACAATGATAGTTTACCGCTAAGAGCTGACTGGATACCTTTCCCAAAATGTCATCCATACTTTATCGTTTCTTGAATTTTAAAAATAAAACAACTATTTTCATGCATTTTTTAATCAACCCTACAGATATTTGTAGGGAAGATTCCCAGAGACCTGTTTGAGGATGAGCTGGTTCCGCTGTTCGAGAAAGCCGGCACCATCTGGGACTTGCGCTTAATGATGGACCCTCTCAGCGGTCTAAACAGAGGCTACGCCTTTGTAACTTATTGCACTAAAGATTCTGCGCAGCAAGCTGTCAAATTGGTATGCATGCTCCACTGCATATGTACTTATTGTTTAATTAAGACATAAGGTATGTTGTGTAGCATTAACTGTGCTAATATTTTAATGATACACCTAGATGAAAGTGTTTGCGTTTACTATTTTACATCCTATATCGGCAAACTCTGATAATAACTTGGGTTGTAATTTTTGCTTTATGTTATTTCCATTTAGATTTTAATTTCAAACTGTTCTCTAAACATCCACAGTGCAACAACAATGAAATTCGACCGGGTAAACACATCGGCGTATGCATTTCTGTGGCCAATAATAGACTGTTTGTTGGCTCCATCCCTAAGAGTAAAACAAAAGAGCAGATTGTTGAAGAATTTGCTAAAGTTACAGGTGAGTCTGTCTGAGTCGTTAGCTCAGCGATCTTTCTGTAGTTGAATGTTTGGTTTCGCTGTTTGTTGCAGGTCCAGCTTTTACAGTATTAATGTATATGCTGTTGTTTTGTCTGAATAGTTAACTGCGTTTGATTACTAGTGTTGCTGCTTAAAACCGATCGGATAGAAAGTAGAACAAACTTTGTGTTCATGTTTGACATTTTTCAACAAATTTATTCATGTGAAACATGTTTGCAATCGCAGGGAGGATAGTTTTGGTTATTTGCTAGTCTGGATGAAACATTAAAGCTTTCATTATAAATGATCTTCCATTAACCGTGTTGCAGTATTTGTTTGTAGGCACTTTTTAATGTAAAAGTATTTTGTGAAATGACTCAAAGCTGCTTTTCTTTTTGCTTTTTGTCTCTGCAGAAGGTCTAAATGATGTCATATTATACCACCAGCCAGATGACAAGAAGAAAAACCGAGGCTTTTGCTTCCTGGAGTATGAAGACCATAAGACAGCGGCTCAGGCTCGCCGCAGACTCATGAGTGGAAAGGTCAAGGTGTGGGGAAACGTGGTCACGGTGGAATGGGCCGATCCGATTGAGGACCCAGATCCAGAAGTCATGGCCAAGGTAAGCCACAGAGATTTCATACTGGTTACAAAAGCAGACATTTTGATGTCTCCAAATTGTCTCTTGGATTTGTCTGTTTCATTACAAAATAAAAAGAATCCTTTATTTTCGTAGGTCAAGGTGCTGTTTGTGAGGAATTTAGAAAGCGCTGTTACAGAAGAGACGCTTGAAAAAACATTTAGTCAATATGGGAAGCTGGAGAGAGTCAAGAAATTGAAAGACTATGCCTTCATCCACTTTGAAGAAAGAGATGGTGCTGTGAAGGTATGAAAGAAAAAGCTTCTTCACAAAAGTTGCATTCATTCATGTATTAGACATGTCAACGCAGGATAAAAATAAATAAATAAATCTTTTACTTTTATAGGCTTTAGCCGAGCTCAATGGCAAAGAACTGGAAGGAGAGCACATTGAAATAGTGTTTGCCAAGCCCCCTGACCAGAAGAGGAAAGAGCGCAAAGCCCAGAGACAAGCCGCCAAAACGCAAATGTAAGCAAGAACAATGTTACTCAGGCTAGGTGTGGCAGCATATAATTAACAGAGCTCCTCAGTAAATTACTAGTGAGAAGCTGTTTAATTTCTTTCATCCTGCTTGAGCCAAAACTGATGTTGAATCTACATTATTCCTCCTAGGTATGATGAATACTACTATTATGGGCCTCCTCACATGCCACCACCCACAAGAGGCAGAGGAAGAGGTGGGAGGGGCGGTTATTCTTATCCTCCTGATTATTACAGTTATGAAGACTATTACGATTACTATGGATATGATTACCATAACTACCGGGGTGGCTACGACGATCCTTACTACGGCTACGATGACTTCCAAGTGTCTGTGCGAGGGCGAGGAGCCAGAGGAGGAGTCCGTGGAGGTGTCGGTCAGACCAGAGGCCGTGGTGTTATGACACCGAGGGGCCGAGTGGGCCTCAACCATCGCGGAGGCATTGGCGCAATCAGAGGTAAACCAAGTTTGACAGGGCTGGAAATTTTACAGAATATATCAAACAGGCTCTACAATATATAGAATAATTTTCATATGCAGCAAGGGACCACAAAGTGTTTTACACAAGATGAAAACAAGGGGAAATGAAAACCGAGTGACAAAGAAATAAACTGTCAAAGCATGAAAACATGCTACAGAAATGTGAGGTTAACAGAGGCGACGGTTAGATGGACCGATGGCCTTTAATGATGAAACACAATTTCTAAGAAGCATGGATTCTAAAATCCTGATTTATTTAAACAAAAAATAATATAGTTGCACATGTTAAACAGTGAAAAATAATGAAGAAATACAAATAAAATTGAAGTCAATTAAAATCTTCATTTAATTCAAAAAACAGGTGTAAAATTTCATCAGAAAACACAAGTGTAGTAAAACTAACACATGGAATGGAGCTACAGATGTGATTAACTTGAATTTAAATGAATTATCAAGTAGTCTAAAAACAAAACCAAAACGCTTCATTTGCTTTTAAATGAAAGGTCTCTGCTGCCCTCAGGTGTTCAGGAGGGCTGTTAAACAGGTGAGAGCCATTAGAAGAGAAGTATTCTTCACTGGGGGTTTCTGCTATCAGAAGACATGGTTGCAAATGAAATAAACGATTTCATGTTAAAATAAAAATTTGCAGTGAGTTAAAGCAGACCTTAAAACAGAAATAATTTTTTCTGGTCTTTGTTGGCACTTGTGTCGCTGAATTTTGTATTAGTTGGAGAGGGGTTGTATTCTTTTTAGGAAGACAAGAAGGCAGATCATTAAAAGCATGTTAGCATCTCTGCATTGCACTGAGAAAGAAACTGTCACATTCTAGAAATGTTCTTTAAGTTTAAAATCTCCTTGGAACGTTTTGATGTGAGGTAAAAACCTTCAACTAGAATCAATAAACTTTTCATTTGATCAGAAGGGTTCGTTCCCAAGGTTGAGTTCTGTTGCAAGTTTGTCTCTGAAAGTCATTAGTAATTATTAATCCTTCTGTTTGGTCCTGATTGAAATAAAAAAACAAATTGCCATTCATGACTTAATATCTAAAATACATTTTAAAAAGTGCATCATGTCTGTTGTAGCTGGAACAAACCATTTTCCCAGTGGCAGCATGAAGACATTTAAAAAGTGTAGGATGTAAAATATGAGCCTTGTGGAACTCCACGTTAGAACATGTAATTTATTGTTCTGATAAGATTAACAGAACTGGATATATATGTTTTTTAACTTAATTTTAATGTTTCTTTGTGGTTAACTTTAATTTACTATATACCTTTTTTAATTCTTGGAACCCATGAATGCCAAATACAACATGGGGGGAACCTTGACACAGCGACACACATGGAGGCGTTTTGTAAAAAGCATATTAATAAGAATGAATCAGAGGATTTGGCTCACTTTGTTTTATGAAAGTTTTTTTGTTAAATCAAGCTTCATTATTTCACTCTGACATGCATCTTCATTAAGCGTTCCTATCAACCTGAACGGGATGCACCTAAATCATACCTCCAGTCTAAGTCTAATTATCAGGTTTCTTTTTATTGGTTCAGCAGGGAAACGGGGCCGAGGGCGTTCCTGACCTGTCACAGTGCAGACTGACTTGATGTGTGGGTTTACACCATAAGCTGCAATGGATGTTGAAATGACAAGAGTGAAGAAAAAGGTCCAGTGAAATTCCAGCCTTACAGAGGAAGAAGAAACATCTCCCCTCCACCCATTTTATTTTTGCTCCCCCTCCCCAGAAACTGCCACCCTGAAAGAAAACAAATGATCGGAAGATTCTGAATATACCCATGAAAGCCTCTTTGCTGCGACTCCCAGTGGTTTGTCCTGGTACTCAGGGCTGTATGAATTGCCCTTACAATCTACCCCTTCCCTGTCCCTGAACATGCCATTTAAAAAAAAAAAAGAATTATTGAAGAAATTGCACTTTTTAAGTTGTTAGGTTTGAAGTGGCTCAAAGGAGCTTGATACTATTGTATATTTTTGTGCTAATCGCAATTTATATTGTTGAAATATCCATGTTATTGTTTGATCTGGATGTTTGAAATAGAACATTTGCAGGGTTTTAGGGTGTACCCACCTGGCATGGATAAGTCAGGCATTCCAGGAAAGTGGTTCTTTTCAGAACTTGTCTTTAAGGGTTGGTTGACTACCTCAGTACAGAGGACTAAACTACCCGGCCTGTACTGTAAATAGGGAAACTATATAGATGAAAGCAGGGCTTGTTTTCAAACAAAATATGCACAAGAGCTGCAGCGCTAAAATGATGTACTTAATGTAATATACTCCTTTTGGCTGCAGCTCTCCAGGCTGTAAACAGTCAAGCTGGGCATGCAAAACAATCTCATATGATGAGTCTAAACCAGCCCTGCTTTTATCCTATTTTGAACTGAATTAGCCGCCTTGCTTCTTCAGAGTATGTAGTTACTGGTTGTATAGTTTTTTCGGAAAATGTTACGTTTTGTAAAGGCTTAAAATCAAAGGCATCCAAATGTCTTTGATAAAAAAAAATACAAAAATAAGGCCCTGCAGTGTCCCTTTTGTGCCACTGTTTTATTCCACTGGGTGGGTTTTTATATTCATGAAATCCATTTTCAAACACCATCAGAATAATGTCAACAAACTGAGCGTAAACCATCATGTAAAATCATGATCATCTCGAATGATCCCTTCCTACGTCATGAAACGGCATCTATGTTGAAGATCTTGAAGGTCGGTTCTGATGGATGACTGAATTGCCATATTTTCCAGTCAGTGAGCATGTGTGCCTAACTTGAGCTGCTATGATTTTGGAAGGGATCACAGACCCACCGTGGTAGAAGGGATACTGCAGTGATTCGTTTCCAAGTATAGCATAAAGGAAACTGTTTGTCAAGCCCAGTTTTCTATACAGTTAACTCCCTCAGTAAAAGCATAACAACCACCTTTTGGAAAAAAATGTTAGCAGTTTTAAACTATTGTTGGTGGCCAACAACATTTTTTGCATTCCTGCAAATAAATTGTTTTATACTGTAAAATGGAGGTGAGTGTAACTTATTTTTGTAATAAAGTTTTTGATTTCTATCTGTGTCTTACTCCTTGGGTAAATGATATTCCTCAGCAGCTGTGCTCTGAATACGATCACTGAGGTATTTCAAAGTATGCAGTTTAAATCTGAACCGTGACGTTTTCTGGGCAGAGCATTAGGTTTGAGTGTGCATGGTTGGTTGTCCCGAGTTGGACTGGCAACCTGTCCAGGGTGTACCCTGCCTCTTGCCCAATGACTGCTGAAGATGGGCACCAGCCCCCCTGGTATAAACTCTTTAAAACCTGCTCCAAGAAATAGCTTTAAAAATGTAACCATTCATTAGATGCTTTTGACTAAATATCAGTTTTGTCGTCATTCATTTAAAATGTAAATTAAGTTTAAACAACTGCTAATATGTAAACATCTAAATGAAGTTAATGTGCAGCGGTTTTTATTTTGGTAGATAAAGTACCGATTAAATCAAAAAATCCACAGAACAATTAGGCACTGACCCATAAAACATATAGACCTAGTGTATCATCATTGATACTTTTTCTATAAAATGATTTTATATTTGCTGTATGGCTACACTGAAGGCTTATAAGTCTGGTGAGACATGCTGCAGCGGTTCTGCAGAAATCATCATTGGGTCTTGAAAAGCAGACCAGAAGGTTTCTATACGAACTTGGATCGAAATCATTGAGGATCTTTAATAAAGGTTTCTGGTCATCCCAGTAAGCCCTGGTCCTCTTCCTGATTCACTTTCAGCCGTTACCTTGGTGCCATGTTTTCCTGACATCCATGCAGTGGTCTTGCATCCGCCTCAAATGTGTGGCTGCAGACATGCAGCAGACGAGCAACATCTTTGAAGGAGGAATTTCACTGATGCTATGAGGCAAAACGACAACAAAATGTCAATGAACTGTGATCAGTTTCCTGCCTCGTGTGACGTCACCAGAGGCATGTGTGCACTGACGCTTGTTTCTGTGGGAAGCTAGAGTTTACCTTTTAATTTACACAATAAACTGGCTGGAGCATGTTATTTCACAGGTGTCGCTCCTTCACATTGAAAGGAGCCGTTTGAGGTGGTTCGGGCCTCTTTGTGCCCTTTAGTGGAGGAGGCCCTGGGCCACACCTTCAACTGGAGGGGTGGGGGTGCTTTGGGACCCCAGGATAAGCTGGAGCACAGACAATCACTCTGGTGAATTCATTTTAATCGTAAATATTAAAATCAAATCAAGACGTTTCTGCTCCTCGGTTCTGAACAGAAAGAAGAGAAACGGTTCATATTTTAGTTTAACATTTTCTCTGAAACGAAAATCAAATAATCTTGTTTTTGTTTGTTTATATATTAACTTTTCAAAATAAAACCAGGCATTTAACACGTAATTTGTAAATATTGCAAGATGAAAAAATACTACCAAAGGAGCAGTGTATGTATTTGGTATCGGTGAGCGTCAGAACCAGAACTACAGGAGCCAGAGGCCGGAGCTGGAAGCGCAGCGCGGTGACATCACGCGTCTCCGGTGTTGACAACAAGGCAGCAGGCAGGCAGCCCCTCAATGGTTAGAGCCGACTGGGGCAGCGCCGCAGCCATTAGCCAGACACCGACCTCCATGAGCTTCACGGCACTCTGGCCGAACCATGCTGGGTGATCCTAATCCTAACAGCTGTAGACGGGCACCACGCCTGCGCCGATCATCCAACAACGCACTCTTTGTGTCATTTTCCGCATTTTCACTCATGTGCCTTCAGCTGGATCACAACCGAATATCAACGGCTGTAAACTGGCAGTAAGTGTTGGACTTAAAATCAAATAAATCTCTGCAGAGGCACACTAAATTTCCTAGAACCGGGGTCGCTGCGGCGCATCTGTTTGTGTAGCGTTTTATTTATTCATGGTGATATGAAGTAGGGTAAAGATGGGGCGCATCAGAGCTTTTCTGCAGCTGACAAGACGCGGGGTGAAGCTGGACCGGGTCAGAGAGCTCGGCAGACAGTACCCAGTCTTTTGTTTTATGCTGCTGGTCTTACTGCTGTCCACTATACTCTTAAATAGGTAAGTAAAGGCCACTCAGGGCCCCTGAACGCATCACGTGTTGGCCTGATATGATGTAATGTTTGTTTGCGATTAGGAATGATGTGATTTGTTTTCACAGATATATTCACATTATCATGGTGTTTTGGTCGTTCCTGGCTGGTGTTGTCACCTTTTACTGCTCACTGGGGCCCGAGTCTCTGCTGCCAAACATCTTCATGTCCATTAAACCAAAGACTAAGGTGGATCAGATTAAAGCTGCACTCTCCAAACTCAATTTGATTTTAGTAACTGGTAACAGATTGTTAATGTGAGTTAATCTTCCCTCCCAGTCCTTCCAGCAGGAGCTGTTTCCCCTGGGCCACAGCTGCGCTGTTTGTGGAAAGATTAAATGCAAAAGACACAGGTAAATGACCTGAATACCAGTGCTCCTGCATTCATACCTCTTGGACTTTTGCCCATTTTATCACAATTCAGCCACAAATGTTAATGTGTTTTATGGGGATTTTAACAGTTGACCAACACAAAGCAGGAAATAACTCACAATGACAATAATAGAATGTGTTTAAACGTTTTTACAAAAAAAAAAAAAAAAAATTGTTAGGCTTAGTCTGATACCCCTAAATAAAACCCAGTGCAGCCAACTGCCTTCAGAAGTCAGCAAAATGGCTAACAGAGTCCACCTGTGTAAAATCTGAGCTTAGTATAAATGCAGCTGTTCTGTGAAGGGCTCAGAGGTTTGTGAGAGAACATTAGTGATGAACAACAATCACCCAGAGAGTAGACGAGACAAGCAAACAATACACAGGATAAATGTGATGGGACCTTTTCTGGTGGTCTTTTGGATTTCGGCACATATTGCAAAAAAGCCACCAACAACATGTTTGTTAATGTAAATCTAGAGTATAGCACAAATGAAGTAAAGAGTTTAACCAAGGAAAAATAAAATAAATAAAAAAATCTGAAAAAAGGACAAAAGAAAATTATGTCTTTTTTTTTTAATTCAAAGGAGAAAAGGAGAGATGAGGAGCAGAGTCGGAAACAGGAGAGAGGAATCCCTAATATCTTGACTGTGACTTGGACATTGCAGATTAACAGTACTTTTCATGATATTAGGGAAACATGAGACGAGTAAGAGTGACTATAGCAGGTAAAGATTAAAACTCATGAACTCGTCCCATCACACTGCCAAAAATATGCTGGTAAAGGTGGAGGTCCACCTTCCAGCAGGACAACGACCCCAAACATACAGCTACAGCTACTGAGATCAAATCAAGTCCATGTATTAGAATGGCTCAGTCAAAGTCCAGGCCTAAGTCCAACTCAGAATCTGTGGCAAAATGTTTATGTTTTCCAAATAAGAATGGCTAAAGTCTCAGTCTCCGGATATGCAAAGCTGGATTCTGCAAAAGACCTGCTGATGTAATTACAAATAAACATGGTTCTTCAAAACATAGGACCAAAGAGCTGAACTCAAATGCATGCTGCATTATATTCATTTTTATTTGAATAAAATTGCAAAAGCCATGTATTTTTTCACTTTATAATATGCACATCTTTCATTATAAAATCCCACTAAAATACATTAAAGTTTCTGTTTGCAGTGTAAAAAATGAAAATGTTCTGCAAGATGCTCTAATACCAAATAAAGAAACCATTTGGAGATAAAGAGATCAAATCTAAGCCATGGAAAATAGCACACTGCCAGCTAGTGGTCAACAATGACTTTTAACTCTTCTTTGTGTATGATCTTTCTGTTTGCCAGACCAACTTTATTACTGGAAAATTATCAGCCATGGCTTGACCTAAAAATACCCTCTAAGGTGGATGCTTCTCTGTCTGAGGTGTGTCTGACATCTCTATCAAAGCCAACAATAAAAGCTGTTTTAAATCCAGCGATCTCATCTAACAGTTATTTTTTTTACAGATTCTGGAGCTTGTCTTAGAAAATTTTGTATATCCCTGGTACCGGTAGGTATTTTTATATATTGATATTTAAATGAGGGTGTTATATGTGATGGCGCTTGATCGAAGTGACAGACTGACATCTTTTAGAGATATCACGGATGATGAGTCATTTGTTGACGAGCTGAGGGTGACTTTACGCTTCTTTGCAGCTGTGTTGGTTCGCCGAATTCAAAAGGTGACACATTCTGACATTGTTATTGTTATTATTATTATTCTACTTGATCTTATTTCTTTCTATTTTCTCAAAGGTGAACGTGGCTTCAGTCATCACCCAGAAGCTCCTAAAAGTTTCCATGAAACACATTGAGATTATCAGCAAAGCCCGACAGAAAGGTATTGCTGATTTCAGTACACTGACTCCTTAAAAGATATGATACTGCTTGTGTCATTTTACTCTTGTTGTCCGGAGTAGTGAAGAACACAGAGTATCTTCAACAAGCTGCCCTGGATGAGTATGGTCCTGATCTCCATGTGGCGCTCCGAAGTCGTAGAGATGAGCTTCTCTACCTCCGGAAGCTGACTGAGATCCTCTTCCCCTACATCTTGCCACCCAAGGCCACAGACTGCAGGTAACTAACTGCTGTGGTAGAAGATGCAGCTTCCAAAATGAATCCTATTTCAGTGCTCAGCATATATGCATTATAGACAGAACCTTGCAAAAGTATTCATAACACATTTCAAAGTACATGAATTTTCTTTGAGATTCATAGACCAACACAAAGTATTGCCTGATTGTTAAGTTGAAGGCCCGGAATACATGTTTTTCAGAATAATTACAGTGAAAACATGAAAAGTGTGACGTGCATTAACATTGCAGCCCCCAATAGGTTTTCTTCCAGGTTGTCCTGGATTTAGCTCCATCCAGCTTCCGTTTACCTGCTACTGAAACGCCCACTCCATGATCCTTCCACCGCCATGCTTCAAGATGGGGTCTGTGTTTTAGGTGCAGTGTTTAGGGGCACATAAGCGACGTCATACACAAGACAAAAAATGTTCCCTTTAGGTTCTATAAAGCAGCCCAAACCAGCAGCATCTGGTTCGGTCCGGTTTACCAAGTCAGGCTGTAGAATTCTATACAGCTGAAGTCTATGATTCTATTATTTCTTGGCAAAAAAGCGTCCAGTTTTTGTTAAACGTGCTGATTGTTTTTGTATTCTTTTTCTATAAATTCTTCTAATGTGTTGCCCTTCGGTCTTCAATGATCCTTTGTGTTTTCTATGTTCACCAAAAAGTTATGTTTTGGTCTCATCTGACCAGAGAAGCTTCTTCCACATGCCGTGTCCTCTACATGTGACAAACTGAAAACAGGACTTCTAATAACAATGGCTTTTTTTCGTCATTCTTCCTTAAAGGCAAGTTTGTGAAGTGCTTGACTATTAGTTGTTCTGTCACCAGATTTTTTCCCACCTGAACAGTGGCTCTCTGCAGCTCTTCCAAAGTTACTTTTTTTGTTGTCAGATTACAGCCACAATATATTCAGTGTGTTTTATTGGGATGTGATGTGACAGACCAACACAAAGTAGTCCACAAGTGTTGTATTTTTATTTAGCCCCCCTTTACTGTAATACACCTAAATAATAAGTGCAACTGATTGCCTTCAGTGGTTGGCTAATTAGTAAAACAAGTCCACCTGTGTGTAATTTATTCTGAAACGTCATCATGTGGAAAAGGTGTGAATACTTTTGCAGGACTCTGTTATCTCCCAGGGAGAAAATGTGAAGAGTCAAGGATCTGCTGTTATTGTCTCACTATCTGCTCCTCCGACTCTTTGCTCCTCTTAGATCTCTAACTCTCCTGATAAGAGAAGTCTTGGCCGGTTCTGTCTTTCTTCCTTCCATGGACTACTTGGCTGATCCCGTGAGTTCAGACCATGTTAAAGGCAGAAATTCAAAGCTGCTGTCTCTTTTAGCTTCCTGCTGATAGAACATATGTTTGGCGGTTGTTAATTAGGGTTATTTTACTAATAAACATACAAGTAAAAGAAAATCAGGATAAGTGAATGAATGTCTTCTTTACATTACAGGACACAGTGAATCATTTAATCCTAATATTTATCGACAATTCCCCTGTAAGTACACTATGAACCTTTCACCACATTTCACCAACATGTTTAGTTTGTTTTTCCTTCATGATGTTGCAGAGTGGATGTAATTTCTAATGGAAAAACAGCTGTTGTATTTATTTATTTACAGTCATACTCAATAAATTAGAATATTATTCAAAAGTTAATTTATTTCAATAACTCCATCACAAAGTGAAACACATTTTATAGATTAATTCCACACAGACTGATGTTTATTTCTGTTTATTATGATGATTTTCTGTTTACATCCAATGAAAACACAACATTTAAGATTAGAATATTCAGAACGATAAGGAACATTTTACACACAGAAATGTGGGCTTAATGAAAAGTGTGTTTAATACATGCTTAAAGGTTCTTTTCTAAAGGTATTTTTATTCTGACAAACAAGTCTCATCATAACTCATATTCTAATTTATTGAATGTGACTGTATTTATTTATTTATTGTCTCTACAGCCCGAAGAAGCAACAGAGCCATCTTCAACACTGGTTCCATTTTTACAAAAGTATTCTGATTCTCGTAACAAAAAGCCTTCAGTAAGTGCTTTGCTCTTCATATAGGGTATCGATAAAAAATTTTTTTATAAATATGTATGTCAGTAAAATGTTTCCTCTTGTCATACATTAAACATGTGAAATAACATGAAGCAGAAACCAAGTAAGCACACAGAGCAGACTCTTAGAGCGTCTGAGAGAGCGATCATGTCCAAACTCTGTATGTCTGTTTTTTCTGCACCAGGTGCTCAAGCTGGAGTTGAAAGAAATCAGAGAACAGCAAGACCTCCTCTTTCGTTTTATGAACTTCCTGAAACAAGAGGGAGCTGTGCACGTGCTCCAGTTCTGTCTCGCAGTAGGTGAGTGTGTCCTGTTCACACCAAGACAACCTTCTGCTCCACCTGCGCTGCTCTGTTTGGCCTCGCTCGTAGATGCTACAGCTCTGTCCTGTGAAAATCTTTCACACAGTGACTCTGTTATGTCTGACTGTCCCAACTTCTCAGAGGAATTCAACGATAGGATTTTGTGCCCGGAGCTGTCGGACTCGGAGAAGATGATGTTGCACGAAGAGGTGAAGAAGATCTACGAGACTTACTGCTTGGATGAGAGCGTTGACAAGATCCGCTTCGACCCCTTTATAGTGGAAGAAATCCGAAATAGTATGTAACCCCTAAATGCTTCCAGTACAGGGAATTTAAATCTTCATATGAGGAATGGATTTTTGGGCACAACCATACCTGATTTACAAATTGCACTGAATTATTTTAGGAATAATTGCTTTATTTATCTCTGTATTTGAGTGTTTACAGTAGCGTCAGAGATCTTTAGAGTGAAGCATCAATTTCTGATTGGTAAATAAACCCTGTTAAAATCAGTTAAGTGGATTTAAGTTGCTGTTAGGGACAGTTGAATATTTTATTCTTTTAGTTTTGCCAAAACCCCCTCAGATTCTTTGAGGTTTATGAGCTTTCTACATGCCCTACTGTTTTAAGGTCTATGCTTAGATTTTGTCTCTGATTATTGCACAATGTTGAAGCGAGAGCCACAGCCTTCTCTTTTTGAATTGGTCCATTGAAGAGTTTTGATTAGAGTCTCTGGAGCAGTGGCTCCATCAGGTACAGCAGGGCAGTGGTCACCCTGAGAAATGTGCTGCCCCCTTGGCCGGCCAACCCTTTAAGCATAATACTTTTTATGAATCCAAATTTAAAAGAGGAGAGGATGAAATGAAACGCGTAACAAAACTTATTTATTTTATAGTTAATTATGCATTCATCACTTTTTGGCATTTATAGTGCAACATTTAGAATGTCTCTTCAACTTTTTCACATTTTGTCACAACTTTAATGTATATTGGGATTTTATGGGATAGGCCAACATAACATCATAACTGTGAAGTGGAGGAAAATTCTCAATTTTTTCAACATTTTTCTTCAGACGGTGTCAATATGTATTTGGTACCTTTTTCTCCGATACGTTCAAATTAAACACACCCTCCCTACGGTGAAACATGCTAGTGGCAGCATTAGGCTGTGGGAAATGTGTGGGAAGGGAACTGTGAACTATTTGGCAAAAGTCTTCCCATTCAGAGTTAGGCTTTGTCTAAGACTATCACATAAAATCCCATTTAACTGAACTAAAGGTTTTCGCTGTACAGAAAAATGGAAAAACGTCAGAACGGTCATTGGATTTGACAGCGGCACAATGAAAATCCCTGACATTCTGTTCGCATCCAAATATTTCCCCCTTGTGACCACGCACTTAAAAACATTGTGGAGATGAGAATTCTGAACCACAGAAATATGCTCAGCATCTGGTACCAAAGCTGACAAAGAATGATTGATCATCTCTCTACTGAACAGCTAGAGAACTTTATCCTCGTCAACATTTGTTTCATCAAATGAAAAATTGCCCTAAGACTGCGGGCCACCCAGTCGAAAAAGTGTGAATCTTCCACCATAATAATATGTGGAAATTAACTCCTAAGATCATGAATACAGACCGTTACCATCAGGTTGAAGATCCAGGGTCCCGCAGGTCAATACGGTTAAGCTTTTGTACATCAGTCAGTCCTGAAACTAAACGTGCAACATTAACCAGCATGGAATACCATCATATAATGTATAGTTTTTGATTCGTCTGTAGATGTCTGTAAACAATAGAACTGTGATCCAAGACAGATTTCAGACATGTTCTGCCAATAACAGAATAATTTCTCTATAAATGCTTTTCTTTATTGGAAGCAATAAAATGTAAAAATTAATACCTTTAGTCTACCTAAATGACGTTTTTAGAATTCCTTAGGCAGGTTTACATATTTATTTTCAAATTACCGATGCTAAGATGAGATGGTTTGAGATAACATTTGAAATAGAGGGCGAGTTTTGACCAGACATAAAAGTCACACTTTTCATTTTTGAGCTGCTTGCTTGATAGGTGGAGATCTGCTCTTTGATTCTCTCTTCTTCAGGTCATCTCAGTTGTTGTGGATTTTTATTTTAGTTTTAGACCCAGAACATTTTAAGCTAGCCTTCCTAACCATTATTGTAATCAAGTGAGTCTAACAAGCCAATACGACTTAGGTCGAATGAGATCTTGATCATTTTTAAAGTAAAAATTAACAAATCTTCAATACATTTATTTATTTTTCTGCTTTCTTTGTTGTCTCAGTTGCTGAGGGTCTGTATGCGGATGTGGTGAAACTGCAGACCATGAGGTGCTTGTTTGAAGCTTATGAGCATGTGCTATCCCTCCTGGAAAATGTTTTCACCCCGATGTTCTGTCACAGCGATGAGGTGAGTAACTGAAGTGGCAAATGAAACGCTCAACTAATAGGTTTAAAAACACCTTTGAGAATTAGACATTTTTTTACTCAGTTGTTTAGCAAATGCAATTTGGAGTTAGTTTGCCATAGTGCAAAACACTCTTCCCACCTCTCATCCACCAATCCATACCAGGGTTGTCATCAGAAGCAGATACACAACCGGCCAAAGAGTTGATGCTGGCATAACGCCACGCTGCCACGCTGCCACGCTGAATCTCCCCCCTCAGAAGCAGCTTCATTACAGAAAACAGGCTGCAGCTCAGCCTGTGTCCACAATCAGCAGTTCTCCAGTTGTTTTCTGAACAATAATAATAATATTTTTTAATTTGAATTCTAAATAAGATAGATGATTACGTGTTTTAAAGTGAAAAAAATGTGTTTCTATGTTGGACATTTCTTTGTGCAGCATATATGCACCTAGTGTATAAAGTGGTGGTTCCTCAGCAACAGTTCGTTTCTTCCCACAGTATTTTCGACAGCTTCTGAGAGGAGCCGAGTCCCCGGCCAGGAATTCCAAAATGAGCAGGTAGGTTTCAGCTTACAATCAGTTTCCTTCTAAAAATGTTTAAATAAATAAATCAATTTAGCAATAATTTAGTGTAGGATTTTGACGATGATGTAGATTGTTAAAAAATAAACTCAACACACTGTATTCTGTTTATCATATTACTTCAGTGTGTTTCTAATCTACATCTAAGAGGTCCCAACCTGCTGGAGCTCGTATTGAGGCCACGCAGCTGCAAGATTTTTAAGCTTCCCGCTTTTTTCCTCAAAATGTAACAATGTAGTTTTGGCCAAACACTTTTGTGGTCCTATAAAACTACCATCAGACTTTCCTCCTAATAATTAAGGTCTTTGCCCCTCAGTGTGTTAGCAAACTATAATCTGGCCTTCCTTTATGTCACCTTTCGAAGTAATGGCTTCTTCCTGTCCGAGTGAGCTTTCAGCCCATGTTTGTATGGACTCGTATTTTAAGGATATCACCTAAAACTTCTTGGTTCTTTGTGGGATGTTGTGAGTAAATCATTAGAAATCAGCCAATATATCAGGAAAAGGATTGTGGAGATCTACAGGACGTATGGATAATGAGACTCTGTTAGCAGCTTCAGCCAGCTTCTTCGGAGGGTCTTTGGCTTTTGTCCTGGGGTTGATTTGTACATTTCACACCAGAACCTGTCTCCTTCCTGACCAGTTTGATGACTAGACATTCCTATGGTGTTAATACTTACCTATGTTGGAGCAGATAAATGTGGAGCCTTCAGGTTCAGACCGGGTCCACAGTTCTCTTCCTGATATCTTGTATGATCAGTTTTCATTTTTCCACGATGTCGCACAAGAAAGGAGTTATTTTAGGTGTTATTTTAGGTGTGCATCCAATTAACTCAAATGTTGTAAAGTAACCTATCAAAACCTCGCAGAACTATGACATCATCACTACCATTTGGACTCTCCCAAATTCTTTAAAGGCATATTAATCTTAATAGCTGTAAGCTTATGACTTTAGAGAAAATAAAAGATTGTCAAAAAATATTTATTATTCTGATTTTGGCATTTAGCAAATACAAATAATTTGGTTGAGCCTAACGGACCTAAAACATGAAAGATTTAGTCTGAATGTTGAATGTGCTTCAATGCAGAGCTTGATAACATCTGGTTTAATCTGTATCCTGCTGGTGGTAGTAAGTTTTAAAGTGCTCTGCTGATTTTAATTGGACTTTTAATAAAACATTTTTTACAGGAAAAAAGATAGATTCAGGTAAAAGGAGAATATCAGTAACCAAAAACCTTCAGGTTCTACTACATAATTTTGAACATTTGAAGTTATTAAATGTATTTTCCTGCTAATTTTATGTTAAATTTGTAAATAATACAAAATCAAAAAGCAAAGTTGTTCAACTCCCATGTTAGACAATTTAATGTCTCTTAATTACACTCAATGTCTGCTCAACTAATAGAAGTGAAAGATAATGAATGTTTATATATCATTTAGACTATATGTGTTAAATTAGGGGAAGGAAAAACCAAATGTTCAGATCAAGTATTTTTGACCTTGATATATTTGTCATTAAAGACGAGAGATTTGCTCCTACAGTGTCCCGATCCAAAGCTTCATCAAAGTTAATAAAATCATTTCCATGTATTTGCCTGAAAACATGAGCTCTATGGAGCTGAGGAACTCAGTCATATAAAGACAAGAGACAGATATAGACAATATAAAAACATTAATGCACAATAAATGGGCTTTAACCATAAGACAAACAAAAAAAGAAAAACAAATTATTTATTTCATGTTGAAATCCGAAATGTTGGTAAAATCAAAATTAAAAGGCTAATATTAAATGATTTAGAATGAAATTAAAAGTGCAATAAAACCAAATAGAGATAAAATGGCTCACTAACCAACGATGTTCCAAATGCTGCAGTCTTTTCTTTTCCTTTGTTCCTCACAACTACGGATATTTTCTCCCAGCTGGAGACTCTGCAAGATAGCCTCAATGATTGGTGATCCAACTAACTGCGAACGTTAGCATGTTTACTCTCTGTTTAGACTTGGCTTACAAAATAAGTTCTCCTGCGTCATAAAATTCGCGCTTTCCTTTGAACGTAGTGATTTTTTAATGATCACCGTTTCAGCTGCTCTCTGTGTGTCTCTGCCAGACACAAACAGCTTTCTAAGAATATCTTACCACGGTCCCAGAGCAGGTCACGCCACAGAAATACTGGGAGCTGAGGACATAGTACATATAAAACCACAGACAGTGCAGCAACAGAGATCGGGGGTTTGAGTTTAACCAGGGACTCCTACACGGATCATTTGAAGATTCTTTCGTTGGACCACCGATCTGATACTAGGGATTGGATCGGGACACTCTAGCTTTAAAGTAAAGTCACTTAAATATAAAGTAATCTCAGAAATAAAAAAATTCTGTTTTCGGTCACGGAGTATGGTGTGTAGGTAGCCGCAGTGGCCTTCCACTAACTCCTTGTGCATATTGTTCCAGAAATAGCGTCAGTTTGGATGACATTCGGTGAGTATGAAGCATCAGTGTGCTGACCAACCAGTGACTGGCTTAGCAGGGTTGCACGCAAGATATAAAGACGCATCATTCTTGCCTGATGAGGGCTATCCACTGCCTTTATTAGCACATAAGTTCAAAACATCATGTCAACTATATAATAATGATACATAAATTCAAAACAAATTACATTTGACTCCTTAATAAGAGTTTTATTTGGTGGTTCTGTTGTTTTTTACTTGTGGAAGCAGACTTGTGAGGAAGGCAGTATTCAAAACATTTTTAGCTACCTAAATATTAAAACTAAGAAAGCAGTTAATGGGTTTTACTAGCGCATTAATCGATTCCCATTGATGTAGCCAATAAAGTGCCTTGTGAAAGTATTTACACCCATTTAACTTTTTCACAGACTTTCCTCAAACCTCAATGTAAGTCACTGGGATTTTATGTGGTAGACCAACACAAAGTAATGCATAAATGGGGGATTTGAAGCTAAATGATTAATTTGCATCCCACCTCTTTAACTCTCATACCCTTTAATAAAATAAAATTAAAGCAGGATTAGTTTATAAAACAGTATCCCAAACATCTTTCAGAGCTCTGTTCAGTCCATCGGCACAACCGCAAACCTACCAACACATGAACATCCGCCTAACCTGGCAGGCTGGGCAAAGAGAGCATTAATCAGAGAATCAGCGAAGAGGCCCGTGGTAACTCTGGAGGAGCTGCTGACATCCACCGCTCAGGTGGGAGAATCTGTTCACAAAACAGTGTTTCGTGTTTCCCTTCACCAATCTGACCTTTATGGTGGAATCTCAACAAGAAAGCCATTGTTTAAAGAAAGTAACAAAAAGTCCAATTTGAAGAGTACCACCATTTTGTAGTGGACACATGTGGAAGAAGATGCACTGGTCAGATGTTATAACAGAATACTAACATTGAATATCGGTCTGAACGGACCATCCCCATAGTGAAACATGGTGATGGCAGCATCATGCTCTGGGGATGCATTTCTTCAGCAGGGACAGGGAAGCTGGTCAGAGTGGATTCGAATATGGATGCAGCTAAAACAGAACAATCCTTGAAGAAAACCTGTTGGAGGCTCCAAAAGATTTGAGACTGGGGTGGAGGTTCACCTTCCAGCTACCCTAAACATACAACCAGAGGTACAGTGGGATGGTATAGAACAAAGCATGTTAACGTGTTAGAATGGCCGAGTCAAAGTCCAGACCTAAATCCAATTGAGATCTGTGGCAGGACTTAAAAACTGATGTTTACAGATGCTCTCCATCCATTTTGACCGAACTTGACCTATTTCTTTAAAGAATAGGTAAAAAAATAAGTTTTTTTGTGTGCAAAGCTGGTAGAGACACGCAACGACACTGCAGCTGTAATTAAAGGGGGACCAAATGCACTCACACTTTTTATTTGTAAAAGCTTTGAAAATCATTAGCGATAGTTAGCTACTTTGTTTTGGTCTGTCACATAAAATCCCAGTGAAATAGATTGAAGTTCTTGGCTGGACTGTGGCAAATGTGGAAAAGTTAAAGAGTTCTGGATACTTTTGAAAGGCAGTGTAAGCTTAACCTCCCTCATATCTGCTACTGGGAAACCTTCTCGGCTCGGCCTGTTCGTCCGCCTGTTACTCCATCTGTCTTTAGCAACCACCATGGCCTGTCTGTGACTGAATGTCCACTCTGATCCCCTGACTACCATACTGCCCGCCCTGATACGATTCACAGTCCTTTACCTCCACTTTCCTTGTGGGGTCGTGACCCTGTTCTGCTTATAGCTCCTGGGACTGGAGCCCCGAGTCCCCGTCCTCACTCTTCACCACCTCTGGCAGCTCCTCACCTGCATCCTTTACCTCCATCCATGCCCAGTCCACGTTCACAAACTTTCCATACGGCTCGCAATCCCACCGCCACTCATCACCCAAGTAAGTCAGGGTCCATCTGTGTGTCCGGGTACAATGTGATGTCATGCTGTCCACCCCTCCCCCCATGTGACCCTAGTCCCACCCAGATGCCTGCATGGTAGGTCAGATGCATGAAAACGTGTTTTGATTTCTTATTATTTTTGACAATGCAGTGACTTGTCTCAGCTCTTCTCTTCGATTGGGTACGACCCTGTGTGCTCCATGTGTTTCTTAACCTATCAGACTCAAGTATCTGTTCTGTTTGTTCCTTATCTGGTTGACTTGTAACTGATAATAACACAATGCCCTTTTAATTTATTGAAACTTTCAGATATAAACCTGTGAACTCAATGCTCACTGCTTTGTACCTGTTTTTCTTTTGGCCCAGCAGAGCTTTACCATTGTCCCATGTTTTTGACATTATAAGATGACTGCAAAGTGACATCTTGGCTTGGTTTTTTTTTGTCCCTCCTCTGTACAGTCTGCTGCTTCGTCTTCTACTCTGGCTCTCGTCCTGTCAGTCTCCCGAAGCTGCATGCGCTCTGCTAAAGTCACGTGTCTCCCCTCCATCAGCCATTGTTCATTATCCACCCTGTTCATACTGCAGGAACACGTCAAGGAGGGGCGAATCTTTCGGGATCAGCCGCATTGGCAGTAAGATCAAAGGAGTGTTCAAAAGCACGACCATGGAGGGCGCCATGCTGCCATCCTATGGACTGGTGGAAGGAGAGGATGATATGGTGAGGACAGAAATGCTCAAAACACTCTTTGAAGGGTTTTATTTTAGCTTGACCTAATAGATCTCTGTTATTCATAGAAAATAGATCCTGCCAGTGTTCCACATACAAGAGAAAATGTAAAATATAAAATATTTACAAAATAAGCTACATTTTCATAATCTACTGGCAGTCAGATCACTGCCACCTGGGGGCGTATGTGAGTAAAATAAAATCAGCCTTCTGTGTTTGAGGTTTAGTAAATATTTCAGGTTTTAGTCTCAGCGTTCTGAGCCAGTCTGGAAAAGTATGGAGTATCATTACAAGATGGCCGTAACATACTGCTTATTATAATCTCCTTCACTTTCTTTTATTTAAGGTAGAGGAAGCCATGATGGTACTGGAGGATGACTCTCCCATGGAGGCGGCGTCCACGCCCAGCACCCCTCGAAACCTCACAGCCTGGAACATCACGATCCCGTACATCGATTTCTACGATGATGATGTGAAGAGAGAGAGGATTCCTGTTTTCTGTATCGATGTGGAGCGCAATGACAGGAAAGCAGGTAAACTCATATACATGCCCTATAAGGACCAGGATGTTGTGGCCATGATCCACTGAAATTTCTCTTTCTTGTTCTGTAAATTAAAAAAATACGCATTTTCTTTAAAGATTGTTTTTTGCACCACTAGTGGCCTTTATTTTTGTTATTTTTTTGAGAGAGAGGGAAGACATTTACCATTGAGCCAAATAACTTAAGCATTTTTGCAGCAAGGATAACTCAGTTGCATGTTTTCATCAATCCAGTAAAAATAAGTGCAACAAAAAGATCTATGACAATCATTAGGTTCATTATTTCATAGTTATTTTAAATATCCTTAAATCGCATTAATCAAAAAACAAAAAATGAATGTCCTTTACAAAGCCAACACATTTAAACAATTTAATTTCTGTAGACGTTGATTAAAAATATCTCTCCTAATTGATTGAATTTTCATGTTTGCTTTCCAATAGTGGGTCATGATACTGAGCACTGGTCGGTCTACAGGAGGTATCTGGAGTTTTATGTCCTGGAATCAAAGCTCACAGAGTTTCATGGTTGGTTTTCTACTTATTGTTGCTTCAGTTTGCACATCAGAGCTTTTCATGTGTTTTATGTCTGTTTGAGATCATTTGGAGTAATAGTTTAAAAAAACATTTGGCTGGTGGCTCTGTTGAAGATTTCCATATTATTACCCAGAAGTAAACCTAAATCACTGAGATTTTATTTCTCTGTTGTACTATTTAGTTTCCTATTATTTACCTTTTTTTAGCTTTTCTAACAGACTTTTTTACTCTTTAAAGGTTCATTTCCAGATGCTCAGTTGCCCTCAAAGAGAATAATTGGCCCAAAGAATTATGAGTTTCTAACATCCAAGCGGGAGGAGTTCGAGGAGTACCTTCAGGTAGATGCTTGTTGTAGAACAAGAAACTGAAACTGGGGTTATAACATTTGACAGTGCCTCATAAAAGTATTCACACCCCTTGAACTTTTTTTCACATTTGGTCACATTATAACCACAACCTTCAGTGTATTTGGGGGATGTTATGTTATGGACCTCAAAATAGTGGAAGGAAAATAATGTATTGTTTTTAGATTTCAAAATCTGAAAAGTGTGGCATGCATCTGTATTCAACCCCCTGAGCCATTACTTGGTTGAACCTCCTTTTGTGGTATGGGTCTATTAGTATTAGACATCTAGAGGCTGAATTTGTTTCCCATTTCTCTTCGCGAAACAGCTCGAGCTCAGCCAGCCTGGGAGGAGAGCTTCTGTGAACATCAGTTTTCACGTCTTGCCACAGATTCTCAGTTATATTAAGGTCTGATACTTTGACTAGGTCATTCTAACACATTCAGTTCAATTCAAAATTCAATTCAAAAATACTTTATTAATCCGAAAGGGAAATTAAATGTTGTAGCTCATTATGTAGGTTTCTTCAGAGAGCCGTTGTAGATGCTGATGGCTGTGGGCAGGAAGGATCTCCTGTAGCGGTCTGTCTTACAGCACATCTGAAGAAGCCTCTGACTGAAGACACTGTTGTTGTAGGACAGTCTCATGAAGAGGATACTCAGGGTTCTCCACAATGTTCTTCATTTTATGAAGAATCCTTCTTTGCACAAAGATCTCCAGAGGTTCCAGAGGAGTCCCCAGAACAGAACCAGCCTTCTTTATCAGCTTGTTGAGCTTTTTTAAGTCCCTGGCTCTGATGCTGCTACCTTCTCTTCTGCCATCATCTGCTGCATCAGCAGATGATGGCAGAAGAGATCACTTCTCCACAACAGACTTATAGAAGATATGCAGCATCTTGCTGCAAACACCAAAGGACCTAACCTCCCTTAAAAAAGTACAGTCTGCTCTGTCCCTTCTTGTAGACGGCTTCACAGTTGCATCTCCACTCCAGTCTGTTGTCCAGGTGAACACCGAGGTATTAATACTCCTCCACCACCTCCACTTCTTCTCCCATGATGGAAATAGTTTTTGACTTATTCCTGTTTCTCTTAAAATCTACAATCATCTCCTTTGTTTTAGTCACGTTCAAGATGAGATGATTGTTTTCACACCATGCCACAAAGCGGTCCACCAGCTCCCTGTACTCATCTTCTTGTCCATCTCTGACCCACCAACGATTGCAGAATCATACGAGTATTTCTGCAGATGACAGGTCTTGTACTGGAAGTCTGAGGTGTACTGTGAGTCTGTGAGTTTTCGTGGGTTCTGGAACAACACCGGAGGTCTTCCACAACACTGGAACCTTCTTCTGGGCCAGGCTAAGGTTGAAGAGGTGCTGCAGAATCCCACAGAGCTGCTCTGCACAGCCCTTCAGGACTCTGGGGCTGACACCATCTGGACCTGCAGCCTTATTCCGATTCAGTCTGTCCAGTTGCATCTTCATCTGACTTCACAGGTGGAAGGGGGAGGCAAAGGGAGCATCTTCTGATTTGGTTGAAGGCAAACATGTAGAAGCAGAAGGGTCCATGGCTGAGATGGAAGATAAAACATTTGAGGTGTTACTGGACAGCTGTGGGTCAAAGGAAGGTGGGATGTCTGTTTGGCTGTGAGCAGGAGAGGAGGATGCTGAGCTTGTTTTTGAACTGAACCTATTAAAGAACGTGTTCAGTTCATTGGCTCTGTCCAGACCTCCATCGGTCTGATCATCCTTCAACTTGAAGCCTGTGATCTTCATCTCTGACCACACATCTCTGATTTTGTTTTGCTGGAGCTTGCTCTTCAGCTTCTTCTTGTACACTTCGTTGCTGTCTCTAATCTTTAAGTTGCTTCTGTATACTCCTCAATAATTCTCCGTCTCCCTCTCTGAAGGCTCTTTTTTTCTTGTTAAGCAGGTCCTTCAGGTCACTGGTGATCCAGGGTTTGTTAATGGGGGAAGCTTCTCACGGTTCTGGTGGGGATGGTGTTATCCACACAGAAGTTTATATAGTGGGTTACACACTCAGTCATGGCATTGATGTCCTCTCCATGTGGCTGGCACAGTGCGTCCCAATCTGTAGCCTCAAAGCAACCTCGCAGGTCTTCTTCAGCTTCATGTGACCATTTCCTCACAGTCGTCTTTATTACAGGTTGTCTCTGAACAAGGGGCTTATATTTCGAGCAGAAAAAAACAAGATTGTGACCTGATTTGCCTAGAGGAGGTCTTGCTGTAGAGATGTATGAGTCCTTGACATTTGCATAAAACTAATCCAATGATTTATTTTCTCTGGTAGAGCAGCTGACAAACTGTTGAAACGTTGGAAATTTAGCAGAGAGTGAAGCATGGTTAAAATCTCCAGATATTGCCACAAACGCATTGGGGTGTCTGTAGCTTAGCAACAACTGAGCTGATGGCATCACATACAGTGTCGGCAACAGTGGAAGGTGGAACATAAACCGTTTCCAAAATAACACTGGTGAACTCTCTGGGTAAATAATATGGACGAAAACTTACTGCTAACAGTTCAATATCTGGACTGCAGAGATGACACTTCACAGTAACAGGTCCTGGATGACACCATCTGTTGTTCACAAGTACTGCCAGTCCACCTCCTTTACATTTGCTGCTCCTCTTTAAATCTCTGTCTGCTCGTATGGTTTAAAAGCCAGGTAGAGACGATGGAGTCTGGGATATGATCCTGCAGCCATGTCTCAGTAAAACACATAATACTGCATTCCCGGTACTCTGGCTGGGTCCTTTGTAGGGCTTGGAGTTCATCCAACTTGTTTCCCAACGATCTCACATTGGCCATCATAATCGACGGAAGAGATGGTTTAAACTTCCTCCTTCTCTCTCTTCTCTTTGCTCCTGCTCTGCATCCACGGCGTCTCCTTTTCAACTCATCAGGGATTTGGGGTTGTAGTCGAAGTATTATTTGAGCTTTTGAGATATTAATCAGCTGCTCCCGGTTGTAAGAAACAACCCCGTTCCCATGGCAATGCATCATAACAAATGTAGGAAAGTATTAGGAAAAATCCTCCAAGCTGCACAGCATCCGACACCGGAGAGGACAGTTGTCCAAAAAAAAAAAGTATCCACCCCAAGAGGAAGAGTTCCTAAAAAAGAATCGGAATCAAAAGTTACAGAGCTACTCCAACCTGCTGGCACCTTGAGCGGCGCAATTCTAGAAATACGATTGAATACGCCTCAATCAAAACCATTCCATTTTAGCTCTGGTTGTGTTTAGGGTCGTTGTCCTGCTGGAAGGTGAACCTCCACCTCAGTCACAAGTCTTTTTGGGCGTCCATTGGGTTTTGTTTCCTGTCTCTGCCGAAGAGAAGCATCCCAAAAGCATCAAGCCACCGCCATACTTCACAGTGGAGATGGTGTGTTTAGGGTCACGTGCATTGAAAGGTTTTCTACCTGACGTATCTGACCAGAGCACCTTCTTCCACATGTTTGCTGTGTCCTCTAAATGGCTTGTGACAAAATTCACTCGAGATTTGTGATGTGCATGACTAGTCAACAGATTCTCCAGCCTGGGATGTAGATCTCTGCAGTTCCTCCTTGCTCAGCCTGTCGGTTCAGGTAGACAGCCTTGTGTCGATGGTTGGCAGTTGGTCCATCCTCTCTACATGTTGGATTGATGCATGGATTGAACATATCTCTGTGAGATGGTCAAAGCTTGGGATGTTGTTTGGAAACTTAAACCTGCTTTAATCGTCTCCACAATGTTCTCCATGACCTGTCTGCTGGGTTCCTAGTCTTCATGATGCTGTTTGTTCTTTAATGGTCTCTAACAAACCTCTGAGGCTAGAAACAGCTGGAGTTATACTGGGATTAAAGTAGGCAGAGCTGGGCTCTGTTTACGTTAGGTGACTTCTGAAGGCAATTTTAGTTGCATCAGATTTTTGGATTTTGGGTTGCTAGATTGAAGGGAACTGAATATATATGCAACCTTTCACATTTTTATTCATAAAAATAAAATCACGTTATGTAAACAAATATATATCAACATATATGGAAGTTTGTGATTTGAATGTTAGAAAATAGGAGATAAAATCAGCACGTATTAATTCTTTCCAAGTCACTATATATCCCAGCTGTCTTTTGCAAATATTAGAAAAAAATTCTCTATAAAGTTTAAATTTTTTAAAAGATGATATCTTGGTTGTCTTCAAGGGTTCAATTCCAGCTGCAGAAATGACATGAATCACTTTGTTCAAGTGTTTCTCTGTAAATATCAATTATTTTGAATCTGAAATTACAAACTATCTCTGTCTAACATAGCATGCTCTCTATGCAGCAGAAACATTGTATGAAGCTCTAGCCGTTCTGCTTTTATCAGTTTAAACTGAACTTTATGTTTTAAACGCCGTTTTAAACCCATAAATCGTTAAACCCTGTTTTGCTTCTGTAAGATGCTCCTGCACTTCACAAGAGGAGGGGTCCATATCTGAACCACATGTTAAATCCAACCCACCATGATGCATTTAAAACAGTTGTTTGGAAATGGAAAATCAAATTCACTACCTGCCTTCTGTTTTGTACAATTCGACCATGGACGGCTCTCTATTTTCTAACACATTCATCTGTTTTTATTCACCCTCACATTCCTGAAACTAGCCATTTGAAACTGTCTCTACTGGAAGCATCATCGCAAAAAATGTATTTTTTTATTTTTATTTCTCTTTTATCTATGCAGGTTTATCCCGCTGAGACAGTGTCTCATTTCCAAGAGTGAACCATTTTAAGCAGACATGCTAGATAAATATGGTACAGCAGACTAAATTCAGAATGATTCATAAAACAAAACCAGAATTGGCAAAACCTATTTATGTTATGCTGAAGTAAATAAACTCAAATGACTGGAACACACTTCCAGAAATCTGCAAAAATGCAGAATCCCTAAGTTGTTTTAAATCAAAGTTAAAACCCCCTAAGTTTAGATTTGTTTTTGATTCTTCTATTTAAACTATTAACTAAAACATTTTGGTAAACGTTTCTGCTGGGGTTAAAGGTTAATTCGGATTTTCCACCTTGAAACAGACAGTGTAAAGGACCTCGCTGTGCACAGTGAGCAGCAGTTCACTGCGGAAGACCCCTCCCTGACAGACCGCTAGGAGCTGGGCTCTCCTCGTAGAAGCTAGGAGGAAGGTACAGATCTCCAGGAAGTCTCCAGTTTTTAAAAGGAATATTCCCCCATTATCGAGACGCATAATGGGTCAGAACAGTTCTAAGGAGTTGCCTCCTCCCCAGGGAATATATTTGACTTTGTTATTAACACGGGCCTAAAAGCATCAAGTGAAAACTAAATGTAACAAAAAAATAAATAAAATTAAAATTATAAAACATTTAAAATGATACAAGTTTAAAAGGTCCTGCTAATCAGATTAAAACTTTTCTAATGGGGATAAAGATGAGATTTGGAATTTTCTACCTTAGCAGTAAGCGAGGCAATTGGGAGAATCGATTGATTTCTATGGTGAAAAAATATGGACCTAAAAGCACCGAGTGCATCAATGACTGGTTTAACCCACAGGGGGCTCATTCAGCCCTAAAATATTAAAATTCATTCAATTTAGTCTGATGTCCAACTCATCTTTACTTTCTTTTACTTTCCTTCATGACAGCAATGTTTTTTGTCACTGCAAAGTACATTTTTCATAATGTGAAGGTCTTTGAATTGTCTTGTTGCTGAAATGTGCTATATAAACAAACTTGACTTGACTTGCTTAGTAATTCATTAAATAAAATATAAATTTAAAAAAATTCTCCAAATTCGAAATCTTTCACTTTTCTTGCCTTTGACCTGCTTTAGTCCCAGAAGTGCATGAAATCAACCATTTATCCAAGCCCCTCTGAACAACACACAGCTGCAGAGTGATCTTCTTGCTATATGCTCTTACTGGAATGTGTGATCTTTGCAGAGACTCCTGCAGCACCCGGAGCTGAGCAACAGCCAGCTCCTGGCTGACTTCCTGTCTCCTCACAGCATGGAGTCTCAGTTTCTGGACAAGATTCTGCCTGATGTGAACCTTGGTAAGACAGGAGAGAGACCGTGTGGAGAACATGATGACAAAAGGACAAATTATGCTTGTTCTGCAGAACAGACCAAACAAACTGTTTTTCTTACAGGGAAAATCATTAAGGCAGTGCCGAGCAAACTGATAAAAGAGGTACAGAATGCATTCATTTGTTCTTGGTTTTAGACACTACCGATTATTATTATTTTTTATTTCTTTTTCGTTAAATCTGCCTGACCACAGGGATTTTTAATAGTCTAAAGAAAAAAAATTGTACTGTCAAAATACATACATTTATACATTTAGATTTTATGAAACGCTAAAAGTTTGTTTACTGATTTATTTAATCATCTGGTTGGTTAACCTGCACATCAAGTCCGACTGAAACAGGGAGGCCCTGCCCACTGACAAAAAATAAATAAGTTCATTATGTTTATCTGCCCAGGTTGTTAAACAATTAACTAGTGAAATGATTATTTGAATAAAAAAAAAATACTATGTAAATTAAATTTATTTAGTAATTTTTATTGTTTATTTATGTCACATTAATTCATGTATAACACAATTAATAATCATTTTCTTTATTTATGAAATTCTGGAACTTTTTGCCTTCATCTTCCATTAATAATGTCTTGTTTATTTGATTTATTTTGTTCAGAAAGGACAGCATCTGGAGCCTTTCATCCAGTCCTTCTTCAACTCCTGCGAATCTCCCAAACCCAAACCCAGTCGACCAGAACTCACCATCCTGAGCCCCACATCAGAGAATGATAAGAAGGTTGGCAGTTTAAAGCTTCCTTACCGTGTTTCTGTTCCTGGCAGCCCAGACCCAGGTTCTCTTTACAGCTCAGATCTGCCCAAATATTACTGTAGACGCTCTAGCTTAGTGTTTTAGTTTAGTGCTGTCAGACTGAAATAGTCTAATTGTTTTCCATCAACCCAGTTCTTTCATGGTAAATGGTCATTTACCTATTACATAAGAAAAAAAAAACAAGTGTTATGTTTATTCATTTATTCTATATTTTTAATACAAGAAGTTACTGTTTTGTAACAAGACAAGTTAAGAACATTATCAAATAAACCTAAATCTATCTATATAAATCTATCAGAGGCTCAATCACAGAAATCCAAAGACTTTTAACATTTCTGATCATCTCTCACTCATCCACCTGTTTCTATATTAGAGCAGCTATCTCAAACCTTATTAACCAGTTTGAATTAGTTCACTTTTCCATATTTACTTTGCAACAACTGTTATCAGGAGTCAGTGGGACTTTTTTCATTCTTCCAGCTCTTCAACGACCTCTTCAGAAACAACGCCAACCGATCAGAGGTGACAGAGAAAAGACACAACCAGAACTACTTCATGGAGATGATTACCGTTGAAGGGGTCTATGATTATTTAATGTATGTGGGTAAGTGAAAGCAGATGTTGGTCTAAGCTTTCCATCACAACCGCAGATCAAACTGGATATTTACATAAACTGTATAAAAAAACACGTAACCTGACATTAAATTAGACCAAACGTTCCCTGTTTTTTAAAGACTTTTTTTACTACTTAAAGTAATTTATTATAAAAAAGCTAATATACGCAGTGCAGAGAGGTGAAAGGTAATACGCTTAATTACATAATAATATCAACATGTTGATTGTAACGATCTAGCTAATCTCTAACTTGATTCATATTTACTTTATTACTATTATTATTGTCAGTATTTATTTATTAAATTGTTTGCTTTTTGCTGCTGTTGTTTCTAGATTATATATTGCAACTTTAGGGTGCTTGATCTATACCAAAGTAAAAATGACTTTGCTGTATAGCTTTAATTTCATCCTTGGATTGAGTAGAGTTATATATTTTAATATATATACTGGCCTCATCATTTAATTAAACTAAACAGTTTAAAACAGATTTAGAAAATTAGGTAAGAAGTTGACATAAATGTTCAGGTATGAAGCCTCGCTCCTCTTGTTGGGATTATTTAAGTTGGCTTAACTAACAGACTTTGAACCTTTTTATTTCAGTTTTTCTTCATCATCGACTAGCTGCTACGTGATATAATTGTTTGCTATGGCTGCCATGATTTTCAATCATCTAAAACTTAAAAACAAATTTGTTTGCTAGTTTTATGCTTTTATTGCGACGAACACCCAGAAGTTGCATTGGCAGCTTTTACTTTCCCCCACTGAGGGACATGAACATTGTGAGTGGCAACTACCTGGATGTGTCCAATCCATCTGTGGTCATTCATACACCACAGCCCTGGTTAGTTTTAGGTTTGTTGAACAAAGCAAATGAATTAAACACAAGACGGTAAAAAAGGCACACTTCTCTCAGATCTTCATGGACTATTAATGACATACTCATAAAGACTGAAACCCAGTCCCATAATATAAGAACTAGATTAGGTCCTGTCTCCATCAGACAGGGTTCTGATGTTTATCAGCAGAGCACCAAAAATTTAATTGGAAAAGATGTTACATGCTTTCCCAGGCATATACAGCAGAGTCCCTCTGGCTGATCCAACGTAGAAACGTCTCCAATTCAGTACCCTGGAAGTAGGGCTCCACAGAGACCCATGTTTGAATGTGTGTTCCCTGATCTCATGCTGAAGGGTCCTGCTCTCCTAAAATCTCAGTGTGGAGAGCACCTGAATATTTAGGTTTTAAAACACCAGGTTTCTCTCATTTAAATGCACTGTAATTTGGCATATCTGTTCATAATGACATGCCTTAGAAGACAAAATTAACATAAGAGCCACTCATCACCCTGCATAACGAAATCCATTCAATCCAGGAAACCCTGGCCTCTGATAACGCAGAAGATTTTAGCAAGCGCAGACTGTTTAAACTTGCTATATGCTGGTCATGGTCTTGTGGTATTTAATGTTCTACACAAACAGTCTGCAGTTTTATACTGAGTCCAGATTCATACAGTGACTTTGCTTTGACTACATCAGCCCTTATCAGGGATTCTGAGCTCAGTCACTGTTGGCTAAATATATTCATTTCAGTCATTCAGTTCAGTTCTATCCTGTCAAATAAATGTAAATTTTTATTATTTTCTGCTTAGGTATCCCATAATATTTAGGTTGCAGCAATGACTCAGCTGCTTGTTACATGGTTGATGATGAAGAAAAAACATTAACTAAACATAATAAACATATAACTGGAAATGTATCCTGATAAATTGGATATAAAATTTTAAAAGCTAGATTTATATGACGTAAAAATGACCCCAAGTTAAATCATCTCAGGAGCTTTTCTGCATTTAATGCGGTACACGTACTGTACAACTGCATGGAGAAATCTGTTGGAGGGAAAAGTACAAAAAATATAAGGCTGTAATAATCTGGTTGCATAAGAATGCAGACTTTAAGATAAATCATTTGTTGAACCTCTTTTTCATTGAAATTCAGCATCTAACAGTCTCAGGTTGGAGTCAATCATCACATCTGCCATCAGATATAGAGAGTCTGATTTAACCTTTAGTGAAGATGTGCTTTCATCCTTGAGCCAGAGCCACAAGTACGCAGAGAGGTTACAAAGGATCAAAATAATGCAAAGATATCAGTCAGTAGAAGGCTACAAAATATCCACATCACTATACTTTCATCAATAAATGATAAACAGATTAAATTCATATAGTGCTTTTCCAGTCCTACCGACACTACACTAAAGTCATATTCACCCAGTAACCCTCACATATTGGTACTCAGATCTGTTGGCAACCCGGGGATAAGTGCCTTGCCCAGGGGCATATCGACATGTGCCAGGAGGAAGCTGGAATCGAACCCACAACTTTAGGATTGCAAGATGACTACTCTTCCCACTGAAACACAGTCGCCCCAATAACTTAAAGTAGGAAACCACAGTGGCATTACAAAAACAGAACATTTCCCTGTAACTGATTGAAAGATGCGACAGAAACTGGTCAGGGAGGCCTGACAGCAACAATGAGGGATCTGCAAGAATTTCTGGTCAGTACTGGTTCTGTTCTACATGTGTAGTCCCCATATGTCTGGACTAAAGAGTAGGGTTGGGAGATAGAAGACTACTTAAATAAAAATCCAGGCCTAACTAAAGTCTCCCGAGGCCTTGTGAATGAATATGTGTCTGATGGAACCAAACTAGAACACTTTACCACAATTCTTAAAGATACAACCCGGACAAAAACACCCTACTCACAGGGAAACATGGTGGTGGCTGCATCATGCTCTGGGGTTACTTTACTTCAGATGGAAATAAAGTTTTTTTGTCCAGGTGGATGATAACATGAACAGTTCCAAATGGTAACCAGTTTTTACCCAAATCCTTAAGGTGTCTGATAGAAAGCTGAAGACGAAGAAGGATTTCATCACAGTGAGTCTAAGCGTACGTCTAAATCAACTGTTAGAGTCTGTTAAGAGGAGATGTTCTCCCAGTCTGACAGATCTGGAGAACTCTTGCTAGGTAAAGTGGGCAAATATTACCAAAACTGACTCAAACCTGAAAATGAATCTAAAGATGCTTCAGCAAAGCATTTATTAAGGGTGTGAATACTTCTACTGCCAGGTTATTCTGTGTCCAAGCGGTTTTTCAGTTGAATTGTACAGGAGATGAATCATGGTCTCATTTTTTACATCTCAAAAACCAAGAATTTTACCAGGAGGATGTACACTCCTGGGAGCCACTGAATGTCTCGAAATAAGCCTGAAAATGACGACACACATGGATACCTGAGGAGCCCTGAGTAAAAAATGAAGCTCAAGATGATGATGCAGTTAGATTTAAAAGCCACGTAAAGAAATAAAGCTATGAAGTGATTAATTTAAAGTTCTAACCGTGTCACTATGTGTCCACCCCTGAAAACATTTTCCTTGTCGCTGCGGCAGGTCGGGTTGTGTTTCATATCCCTGACTGGTTGCATCACCTGTTAATGGGCGGCAGAATCCTGTTCAAGAACACCCTGGAGGCCTATACAGATTATTACCTACAGCAAAAACTGAACCAGGTGGTCCAGGAGCACCGGCTGGTCTCACTCATCACCCTGCTTAGAGGTAAACCAGAAGGCTTCTGGTTTTCTCATGAAACACAAGGGAGGATTTTCTAAAAAAAAAAAAACCTGTCAGTAACAGAACCAATGTTCTTCCAGATGCAGTTTTCTGTGAGAGCAGTCCGCCCCGCTCAGCCCATGACAAAAAAAGCAGAGCAAAGAGGACGTTTGAGGAGATGATGAGCTATATTCCAGGTCTTTCTGCACTCGCAGGCTGTTTTGTAAGTATTCAGCCACCCTAAGGGCTACAGCTCTGTTAACGGGTACGTTTCTTTAGATTTTCTAGGAAAGTGTATCGGAGAGGAGGCGAAGTACGAGGGGGTTCGCCTTCTCTTTGATGGACTGCAGCAGCCGGTTCTCAACAAACAGGTACAGGAAACGCACACCGTTCACAGCAGGTTCTCAGTGATATTACACAAATATGGACACAGGTAAAAGCCCTGGAGGACTGGAGAAAATTGATTTCAGTAAAGTTTTGCTATGTATTTTTGGAGATGTCCACACTGCTGCTGTCAGAAAATCAGTTTAACACTTTTTTTTTGTTTAAATTCCCCCTTTTTGTAAACAGCATTTTGAGTTTAATGTTTTTCATGTTTTTCTGCCTTGTTGCCTTGATTAGCTGACTTATGTGCTGCTGGACATCGTCATTCAAGAACTTTTCCCAGAACTAAACAAGGTAAACAGAGAATGATTAAAATATCCTAAACTCCATCTCTATTGTCTTATGCTTATTTATGAAACACCAAACTTAATAAACACCCTAGGCTAGTTATTGGCAAACGTCAAAATTTGACAGACCAACATAAAGCAGAAAATAGTTGGGAAGTGGAGCGAAAATGCTAAATGGGTTTTCAACATTTTTAAAAATAAAAATCAGAAATTTGTTTGTATTCAGTTCCATTTAATCTGATGCCCCTAAATAAAAATCAGTACAATCAGCTGACTTCACAAGACGATTAATTTGTACACAGACTGTAGCTGTTTGCAAACCTACCAAGTCATGGCCTTACGCACTGACAGGCTGGACAAGGAGAGCATTAGAGGAGGTGGTCAGAGTTGATGGGAAGATGGATGGACTTAAATCCAGGACAAGCCTGGAAGAAAACCTGGTTACAAGCTGCAGAAGACTTGAGATGGGTGGAGGTTCATCTTCTAGCAGAACAACCACCCTAAACACACAGCCTGAATTACTACGGGATGGTTTAGTTTAAAACATATTCATCTTTTATAATGGCCCAGTCAAAGTACCAGACCTTAATCCTACTCAGAATATGTGGCAAGGCTTAAAAACCGATGTTCACAGATGCTCTCCATCTATACTGACTGAACCTGAGCTATTCTGCAAGGAATAATGTGCAAACATCTCTCTCTACATGTGCAAACTTGGTACAAGTGGTACTTGGCAAGTCAAGTCAAGTTTATTTATATAGCGCTTTTTAGCAACAAATGGTAAATGGACTGAACTTATATAGAGCCTTTCCAGTTATACAGACCGCTCAAAGCTCTTTACACTAGAGCCACATTCACCCAATCGCACTCACTAACGCTCACACATTCATACACGCTCACACATTCATACAGATCGGCAGGCAACTTGAGGTTAAGTGCCTTGCCCAGGGGCACATCGACATATGGCAGGAGGAAGCTGAAATTGAACCCACAACCTTCTGATTGCAAGACGACTACTCTTCCTACTGAGCCACAGTCGCCTCAGGCAGCAAAAATGTGGTTCAACAAAATATTGACTCAGGAGGGTTGAACTTAAATGCATGCCACACCTTTCAGATTCAGACAGTTGAAAACCATGTATAATTTTCCTTTCCCTTCACAATTAATCAATGCTTTTTTCGTCAATCACATTAAATCCCAGTAAGATACACTTATATTTAAGGTTGTAACGTGACCTGAAGTGAAAGGAACTGAAAGTAGCAGAAAAATATTAAACTTTTGTTTAGTTTTGCAAATTTAACTTGCATGCAAATATTTTTCCGTAATATATCTAAGAAAGGTGTTTGTCAGTGTATCTCTCTGAGCTCACAGCATTGATAATTTCTCAGCAGGTACAGAAGGAGACCTCTCTGATGGCTCCATGGATGTAAATTCAACAGGACTGGATGACCTGAGCTACCATGGTCAACTGGCAGGAACTCATGTTCAATTGCTCCTGCGTCCGGGAGGCTTTGAGTCCGGGGTTATCTGACCACCGGTGGACAGCACCAGGGTGTCTCAGCGTGGACCGTAGAGGACTGTTTATTTTCACATAGACTGAACTGATCAGTCAGCTGTGGGCATCAGACAGAAACTCAGCCTCTACGGCTTCAGTGACATGAACAATGCTGTTACAGATTAATCAACATGTTTCAGGTTTTTAGCAGAGTATTGCCAACATACTTTTTATTTAATGTGATAGAAATGACATGAAGGGCAGCTGAAAGGTGCAAGTGCAGGAAGACGTAGATGTGTGATGTGGAAAATGTGGGAGTACTCTGGAGATTTGCAGACCTGTTTTGTGCTAAAATGTGAAGAGAAAACTAAAATTGCTTTTCTCCCTGGTAAAGAAAAAGTAATATTTGGAGTGGATCCATGGGCCGTACTGCATGTCGTTTTGTTTTGCTGTAATCCATCTCTCTGATGCTTTACAGTCAAATCTGAGCTCTCAGTTTAGAAGACCAAATTTATGTGCAGCTTTTCCTGGTATTTTGCAAATTTTTGTTTTGACATAACAGCTGGGCAAAAATCAGAACATTTTTTGATTTAACTTTTTTCTTAAACAGCAGCAGAAATGCTGTTAGCAGGTTTTTTCCGGGAAGCCGAGGAAATGTGCAATCACAGAAGATTGAAGCCAATTAAGATGGTCCAGACTCCTTCAAGCACTAGAGGGAAGAAAGACGAATGGATTCTCCCTGAATATTTCTAATCAATCTGAAAAATAAATAAAATATTAATTTATTTAAAGGGTAGCAGCTCTGGTGTGTTTCAATTCAATTTAATTTATTTATATAGCGGCAATTCACAACACATGTCCTCTAAAAGCACTAAGTCAATTCAGACTAATCATACAGATTCCAAGTCAGGTACATCAATTACAATTAATCCTAACGATCCAATAGTGCAGTCAGATTCAGTTTATTATTTCGATTGGTTAAAAGGTTTTAAATCTAAGGAAACCCAGCAAATGTTTTCAAAACCGATATTTTTTTTTACAGTCTATTGATTCCTTTTTCATCTTCTATCACAAATAAACATGGTGTGCTTTCATGATGAACCTACTTGGACCAGACCTGAGCATTATGGTAGATGTTTTGAACATCCTCCACTTTTGGTGGATTGTACAGTAATTGTATGACCTCTTCAAGCCCCTTACCAGACTCATAAGTTGGTACAATTGTCTTTCTGAAGGTCCCAGACAGATCTTTGGATCTAACCATGGTGTTCTCTCTCACTTCATCAGTCAGGAGCACCAAACTAAATATCTGAGGGTTGAACAGGATAAACCTTTAAAATGCTGAGTAACAATGACACTTTACGCCTGAGTAAGTTTAGTTATTTAAGGTACAGATAATTGTGGGGTTGTTCTAATTTATTCCCCACTAGAAATGACCCCTTACATGAAAATTCTAGGTAATTTTGTCAGTTTTTGTCTGCTTGTTACTTGACATTTGGGGTATTGTAAAAGTGAATATCCGTAAGTCCTACTATGTTAGAACAACACACACCTTCATTTGGTGTCCTATTTTTTTTAAATAACTGCATATTTGAGCTTGTATGTTTTCAAATCCTCTCCAGATATGAATTTGAGCTTTGGATGAACTTTGAATCCTGTAGTCTTTTAGTTATCCTTATGGGGGATGAGACGAAAAGGCAGTTTACTAAGTCCTGAAAATATGTCCATACCCTTTGGCTTATCGCATTTTTTCAGAGTGCACACAGCATTTCAGAGGGCCAGGGACAGCAGAGAGTCTGCAGCATCAAGCCAAGGCTGGCTGTGAGCTCATCCATGGGTTCCTGAATGTCTCTCCACTGCAGTGTGCACACACTTCACATCTAAGATGGCCATGTGCACCTGCGCCTGCAAAACACGGGAAGAAAAGATACATGTGACATAAATGTATAATGCTTTCAGTTCTAAATAAATCATGATAAATGTCTGCAAAGTCACACCAAATTTAACAACCAGATGAAGTAAAATACAATATGTTAGCCAAGCCTTCTGCTTCTTCACAACACTGGGCAGGAAACTGAGAAATAGTAAGTCAGAAAAAGATTAAGCCTGTGAAACAGAGTTTAAATGCACCTAAACAGTTTGCATTTAATGTATTTTACTTGTTTCTAAACATGCAAAAATATCTTTAAAAAAATACTTTTAAGATTTCCCAAACTCAGTAACTTGATTTGTAAATATTATTAAATAATCTTAGGGCGGTAAGAACATTTAGCATTCATAATGTCGCACAGTGCCTTGCAAAAGTATTCTCATATTGTTCATCTAGTTACATTTTCATTTTGTTACATTGCAATGCCATGCTTCAGTTATTTTACTTGGATTTTTGGTCCAATACCAGCACACAATAGTGTATGTTTAGTGGAAGGAGAATCTCAATGACAGAAAGCTTCCATCCATCAATCCATTGTCTATAGCCGCTTGTCCTTGCAGGGTCGCAGGGGGATAGATGTCTATCTCCAGCTGCCACTGGACGAGAAGCAGAGTACACCCTGGACAGGTTGCCAGTCTTGACAGAAAAAATGTTAAAGAAAACTGTAACAGTGTAATGGAGGGTAAAACATGAGCTCACATCTACTGACTGAAATTTTCATTCCTATTTGCAAAATAGCTCAAGCTCAGTCAGATTGGAGGGAGAGCATCTGTGAACATCAATTTTAAAGTCTTGCCTTAGTTTCTCAGCTGGATTTAGGTCTTTAGATCTTTGACTAGGCCATTACTCTATGCTGGAAGGTGGCATCCCCCGCAACAGGTTTTCTTCCAAGATTGCCCTGTACTTACAGGGGTTGGACAATGAAACTGAAACACCTGTCATTTGTGTGGGAGGTTTCATGGCTAAATTGGACCAGCCTGGTAGCCAGTCTTCATTGATTGCACATTGCATCAGTAAGAGCAGTGTGTGAAAGTTCAATTAGGACGGTAACAGCACAGTTTTGCTCAAAATATTGAAATGCACACAACATTATGGGTGACATACCAGAGTTCAAAAGAGCACAAATTGTTGGCGCACGTCTTGCTGGTGCATCTGTGACAAAGACAGCAAGTCTTTGTGATGTATCAAGAGCCACGGTATCCAGGGTATTGTCAGCATACCACCAAGAAGGACGAACCTCATCCAACAGGATTAACTGTGGAAGCAAGAGGAAGCTGTCTGAAAGGGATGTTCGGGTGCTAACCCAGATTGTATCCAAAAAACATAAAACCACGGCTGCCCAAATCACGGTAGAATTAAATGTGCACCTCAACTCTCCTGTTTCCACCAGAACTGTCCGTCGGAGGCTCCACAGGGTCAATATACACGGCCGGGCTGCTATAGTCAAACCTTTGGTCACTCATGCCAATGCCAAACGTCGGTTTCAATGGTGCAAGGAGCGCAAATCTTGGGCTGTGGACAATGTGAAACATGTATTGTTCTCTGATGAGTCCACCTTTACTGTTTTTCCCCCTCCGGGAGAGTTACGGTGTGGAGAAGCCCCCAAAAAAGCGTACCACCCCAACTGTTGCATGCCCAGAGTGAAGCATGGGGGTGGATCAGTGATGATTTGGGCTGCCATATCATGGCATTCCCTTGCCCAATACTTGTGCTAGATGGGCGCGTCACTGCCAAGGACTACCAACCATTCTTGAGGACCATGTGCATCCAATGGTTCAAACATTGTATCCTGAAGGCGGTGCCGTGTATCAGGATGACAATGCACCAATACACACAGCAAGACTGGTGAAAAGATTGTTTTGATGAACATGAACGTGAAGTTGAACATCTCCCATGGCCTGCACAGTCACCAGATCTAAATATTATTTGAGCCACTTTGGGGTGTTTTGGAGGAGCGAGTCAGGAACGTTTTCCTCCACCAGTATCACGTAGTGACCTGGCCACTATCCTGCAAGAAGAATGGGTTAAAATCCCTCTGACCACTGTGCAGGACTTGTATATGTCATTCCCAAGATGAATTGATGCTGTATTGGCCGCAAAAGGAGGCCCTACACCATACTAATAAATTATTGTGGTCTAAAACCAGGTGTTTCAGTTTCATTGTCCAACCCCTGTAGCTCCATCCACCTTCTCATCAACTCTGACCAGCGACCAGATCCCTACAGTATAATGCTGCCACCACCATGGGCATGCTGTGTTCAGGATAATGTGCAGTTTTTTTCCTTCACACAGGATTTTTCATGAATGTCACAAAGTTTATTTTTTTTCACATCTGACCAGAGCTTCTTTCTCAACATGTTTGCTGTGATCACTACAGAAGCTTGATAAACTTTCAACAATGGTTTTCATTTTGCCATGGGCTGATTTTCCTCCAGAGTCACCACGGGCTTCTTGGCTGCTTCTCTGATTATGCTCTCCATGCCTGGCCTGTCAGTTTAGTTTGCAGTTAGTCCATCTTCTTTCTCTGTTCAGATGATTCATTGAACAGCGCTCTGCGAGATGTTCAAAGCTTGGCACATTGTTTTAGAACCAAAATCTGCTTTAAACTTCTCCACAACTTCCTCCCTGACCTGTCTGCTATGTTCCTTGGTTTAAGGATGCTGTTTGTTCTATGATGGGTGTAACCTGGGTGTAGTGATGGACTCAGACCTAAACCTTCAGAGGCACATAAAGATAGTAACAAGGTGGGCCTTCTATCACCTAAGGAACATCTCCAGGATTAAAGGACTTATGTCTCAGCAAGACCTTGAAAAACTAATTCATATGTTCATCTTTAGTAGAATTGATGCAACGGTGTCTTCACAGGTCTGCCTAAAAAGTCGATCAGACAGCTGCAGTTGATCCAGAACGCTGCTGCCCGCATCCTCACTAGAACTAAGAAAGTGGAGCACATCAGCCCGGTTCTAAAGTCCCTACACTGGCTCCCTGTAGCTCAGAGAATAGACTTTAAAATACTTCTGTTAGTCTGAATAGCTTAGCACCAAAATGCATTACAGACTTGTTGTCAGTGTATCAACCACCCAGACCTCTCAGGTCTTCTAGCTCAAATCTACTCTGCATACCCAGAACCAGAACCAAACATGGAGAAGCAGCTTTTATTTCTTATGCCCCACCAATCTGGAATAAACTCCCAGAAAACTGTAAAAGAGCTGAAACCCTAAGTTGCTTTAAATCAAGATTAAAAACGTATGTGTTTAGAGTGGCCTTTGACTGGGCCATCTAAACATTATTAGTTAAGTCTTTCAGTCCAATTTTCCTTTCATTTTCTTATTCATCATTTTATTCCCTTTTTTTTTAATTACCTCTATTGTTTGATTTTCTGTATCATTGTAATGTTTTTCCTTATGTACAGCGCCTTGAGTGCCTTGTTGCTGAAAAGCGCTATATAAATAAACTTGACTTGACTTGATGTTCTCTACACACATCTTGTCATAAAATCCTGATAAAGTAAGTTGAGGTTTCTGGTCATAAATATCGGAGTTAAGGGAGTATGAATACTTCTGCAAAGCAGTTGAATGAAATCATACTGTGAGCCTACTAAATGCAAAGTGAAGCAAGCATCACTGCACATGTCTCAGGTCTAATTCATTACTGAATCTCTTTGTGTGAATCATGTTTCACACAGTGACACGTCTCCCTCTGCACTCATCAGTTATTCACAACAATCTGTTACTGCTTTTTCTTATACACTTGTTTCTCTGTGGGAATGTTCAGAATCAAAATAGGATATCTTAGAAAGGCCCAGCGCATCAGTTAAAACATCATCTACAGAGGACAGATAAGCAGTTTCCATTTCAGATAGATTAACTCCCCAAGTCTTAACTAGCCAGCACGGTGTCCTCTGCTCCATTAACAAAGCCCCAGGAGCTAATCATGTAAGTGATGTGCAGCATCTCACTGTGTTTTTCCACAGTGCCAAAGGCTGCATCTGATGCTGTCTGACACATGCACTAACACAGATGGACAGATGGTATTGTACTTGTGAAGTGTAAACATTCTTCCCACACAACACTCAGTCCTCCTGTCCTCTCTCATCTTTTCTGTCTAGTGCTCCTTTAACGGACTAAAAGCACTTTACAGACCATTGCTTTGCAAAGAAAGCTCTCTATGATGAACTATTATCATATTAAACTCTGTGCCTTTGGTAGGAATGAGCAAAGACAAGGAAAGTTAATTACTTATTTGCTCTTTTCTTTATGCTTCCTGAAAATAGGTAGCAGGTACAATACAGCTCAGACTACAGCCCTGCAATTCTGAATTAGTAAATTTATTCTTCTGAATAATTTCCCAAAATTGATCACTTTTTCTTTAATAAATTCATATATTGTTGTAGAGTATCCTTTTATTGCTTCTTCGTCTGTAGTCTGACCACAGAAGAGTGAACATGAAGACAAAATTAACTGTATTGGTCCTCTCAGACATGAAGTGCAATGGCATAATTAACACAATTATACCATTGCAAAATGGGTTAGAGTATAATTTTTGTGTTTTGACTTTTTCAAGTTGTGGTTTCATTTGTATTATCATAATTTGCAGTGTGGGTTGTTGTTTTCTACTACTTTTTATTGCATGATGTTATCAATCAACCAATCAATTAAACCTTAGTAATAGTAGGTACAATCGAATGTAATACCAAAGGCATTTAAAGAAGTTAAAATAAGAAACACGCATGCAACCAACTGTTAGCAAACACACCAAAACGCCCTAAACTAGGTAAAACAATTAACCATATAGCATGTAGAACTGAAATATGTAATCAGAAATGAGGAAACACATCTAAGGCCAATTTCAAGTGCCAGCCTATGGAACAACAGTTTTTAGCACATCCACAAAAAGTCCGACTTGTCCGATACAGAGTGTTATTATCACTTTCTACTTACATTAATAAGAGACCATGTTATGTTTTATGGGTTTGTGTGCTATGATATCTCAGTTTTCTTGTATTTGATGGTTTTGTGTTTGGTTCCTTCAAGAAGAACCAAAACATTATTTCATTTCATGGCTTGTGTTTTATGTCCCTGTTTGCTTTTTTTAGTTTTACCTTCTTCCCTTCTTCTCATAGTAGAGAAATACGTCCATCCGGCTGTCCGTCCATCGCATTTCACTTATCCAAGATCGGGTCACAGGGGCAACAGGTTCAGAAGCGAAACCCAGACATCCCTCTCCCTGGCGACACCCTCCAGCTTATTCTGGGGGATCCCAAGGCGTTCCTAGGCCAAACAGAATATATTGTCCCTCCAGTGAATTCTGGGTCTTCCCTTGGATCTCCTCTCCATAGAACATGCCCAGGAAACTTCTAAAGGGAGGCCCACAGAAGCCTTCCTCATCAGATGCCCAAACCACCTCAACTGACTCCTTTCAATGCAGAGAAGCAGCAGCTCTACTTTTAGCTACACCCTGAATGATGGAGCTCCTCACCCTATCTCTAAGGCTGAGCTCAGGTCTTTCTTCACCTCCACAGACCTGTGCAGCGCCTGCATTGCTGCAGACTAAGCCCCAATCCGTCTGTCCATCTCCTGTTCCATCCTAACATCACTCGTAAACAAGAAACCAAGATACTCAAACTCTTCCACCTGAGGCAGAGACTGACCCCAACCCAAAGCGGGCAAACCACTGTTTTCCTGTCAAGTTTAAAATATAAAGAATGAATGTTTGGCCTGTTATTGGCAACACAGACAGGGTGAGCACCTGTGGTTTCCCCCAGGATCATCTGCCCAGGAAAAGTGGGAGGGGTTAGTGAAAATAAACAGATGACGAGGATAGATTTCTCCTATGACCCAGGAATACAAAACAATTGGAAACATGGTTTCAATGGAAGGAACAACCCACTGTTAAAGGATAAATATACAGCAGGTTATGCTATAGCTATTACGGACTGCTCTGGTGGAGTCAGCAGCCAGACCACTGAGGCAACTGCAGGTTTTTTTTGTTACCATAAAGTTTCTCAGGTCAGAAAATATGTTGTCTTATTGTGTTTTTTATGTGGCCTTTGTCAATACAAAACATTTGCTGACATCTGTGGATCAGTAATTTCCTCAAAGCAATCCTGCAGCAGGTTTACCCGTAGTAATTATCTTTAGCAGCAACATTTTTTTTCCTAGAGTCTGAACCAAATGGAGAACAGATTGTGTATCAGTATTTCCCTCCAATCCACCACATCTGTAGTAATAGTCAGAAGTGACTGTTTACGACCATAAATAAGCTTGTAAGAACATTATCTTTTAACAGACTTACAGAGGTTGAGTGGACTAACAGACGATGTCTTCAGAATACAACCTCAATAATATTTAGATCTGGTGACTGTGCAGGCCATGGGAGATGTTCAACTTCACTTTCATGTTCATCAAACCAATCTTTCACCAGTCTTGCTGTGTGTATTGGTGCATTGTCATCCTGATACACGGCACCGCCTTCAGGATACAATGTTTGAACCACTGGATGCACATGGTCCTCAAGAATGGTTTGGTAGTCCTTGGCAGTGACGCGCCCATCTAGCACAAGTATTGGGCCAAGGGAATGCCATGATATGGCAGCCCAAACCATCACTGATCCACCCCCATGCTTCACTCTGGGCATGCAACAGTCTGGGTGGTACGCTTCTTTGGGGCTTCTCCACACCGTAACTCTCCCGGATGTGGGGAAAACAGTAAAGGTGGACTCATCAGAGAACAATACATGTTTCACATTGTCCACAGCCCAAGATTTGCGCTCCTTGCACCATTGAAACCGACGTTTGGCATTGGCATGAGTGACCAAAGATTTGGCTATAGCAGCCCGGCCGTGTATATTGACCCTGTGGAGCTCCCGACGGACAGTTCTGGTGGAAACAGGAGAGTTGAGGTGCACATTTAATTCTACCGTGATTTGGGCAGCCGTGGTTTTATGTTTTTTGGATACAATCTGGGTTAGCACCCGAACATCCCTTTCAGACAGCTTCCTCTTGCTTCCACAGTTAATCCTGTTGGATGAGGTTCGTCCTTCTTGGTGGTATGCTGACAATACCCTGGATACCGTGGCTCTTGATACATCACAAAGACTTGCTGTCTTGGTCACAGATGCGCCAGCAAGACGTGCACCAACAATTTGTGCTCTTTTGAACTCTGGTATGTCACCTATACTTTTGTGTGCATTTCAATATTTTGAGCAAAACTGTGCTGTTACCGTCCTAATTGAACTTTCACACTCTGCTCTTACTGATGCAATGTGCAATCAATGAAGACTGGCTACCAGGCTGGTCCAATTTAGCCATGAAACCTCCCACTCTAAAATGACAGGTGTTTCAGTTTCATTGTCTAACCCCTGTATATTACACATTTAAAAACAACTAAAGTTGACCCACCTACTCAACAATTTCACCAAACAAACCATAAAAGGAATACAGAATAAAACAGAAAACAGAAGACAAGCCACAAAAAGAAATAAGATTTCTAAACGCTGTCTAGCTTCCTATGTTCTATTGAGTCAAAGGCCAAGGAGTTAAATTTTAAGTACGGTGGATATGCAGAGGTTAGCTATTCCACAGTTTTGGAGCAGGCACAGAAAAAACTTGACCTTTACATTTTAAATTTGATCCCGGACCATTGATTAGAAGCTGTCTGGTTAACTGGAGTTTATTTAACTTAAAGGAGCAGTCCTGAATGAAACCCAGACTCCCCACAGCAGAGTGACTGTAAGGAGCTTAGGGACCAGAACCATCAGCCAAACAGAGAGGAGCAGCCAGATGATTCAATCTGGGTGTGAGTGGATTATTGATGGCAAACATTGTCCTTCCTCAGTAAAAATCCCAGAGGTAGCATGTACAAAATAAACAGCAATACACCTAGCATAGATCCCTGGGGAACCCCAAAATGTAGAGAGGCTGCTGAAGATGAATGACTTAAACCAGGACAGAGCTGCGTTTAAAAACTCTTAATCCCAGAGCTTTAGCTTAATTAAAACCTGACTGAGACACTTTGCAAATGCCTTCGGTGTAAATAAACTTTTCAAGTGCTTTCTCCAACACAAGAAAGGCGGTTATTCATCACTGAGGCTAGAATGATCTCTCCAAATGGAGCCAACCAGTAAAAATCATTTGGTTTGCTAGCTGCAGCTAAAACAGAAATTAGGTGAAATAAGGCTTCATAGCCATTTTGAAATTAATGCTTAATTTTCCTGAAAAGTACACAGTAAAATATGACTTTAACACCCTTGAAAGGATTTTTGCACAGTGACAATGATTTCGACCATTACAGCTCTGCACTATATGTTCTATATGTTCAGAATTGTAATAATTCCTGAGAATTGTCCACAGGCTTCATGTTCATTCATCAACATTGCTGACAAGATGATGAAATTTCAGATGACTTGTGCTCGTCCTGCTGCTATTGACAATCCACAGAGCATCGCCCCACCGTCCACAAGTGTGTTGTTCACACTTGTCTGGCTGAAGAGGATTCTTGTCACCACGGCGACATCAGCAAGTATGCAAATGCAGAAATATTTCCAAACACTGGTAGACAGTACATCCAAATAATCTTATCGTGCATTTAAGCATTTTTTTGCCCAGTTTTCTTTTACATGTGTCTGAGTAGCATGAGCTTTAACATTTGTAATATTTATGTCCAGCTTCTGTTAAGTGGGGCCATCTGTAATGGTTTGAAATACGTTTTCATACTTGAAGTGTGGCCACTTGAGATTTAAAATGAATGCGAGTTTCCTGTAAGGACCTTCAGTTTTTAAATGGACTTCCAGTCAACCCAAAATGAGTCTGTCCAGAGTTTCCAGTTATCAACAACACTTAGCTAATTTCCTGTTATGTATGAAGCTCAAGGGAATAAAAAAACAGCTTTACTCAGTGCATTTAGTATACGTTTCCTGCCTCTTCTCTCTCAGATGTACTGCTTTTCCAGTGAGCAGACCCACAGTGTGAAGCACAAATAGGACACAGCTCTCCAAAAAGTAGCACAATCCCCAACATGGTGGCAACAGTTTGATGATACGATTATCAGATTTGGAAAGTTTGCACTCAGAAAGGCCCCAGTTGTACACAGAAGCCCATATTTCTCTCAAAACATTTTTAGCTGGAGAGCTGATTGGTGAAGCAGAAAACACCAGATCCCATCAGACCCAGCTTGGGCACAGAGCACAGAAATGGCTTCTGTAACATGTCAACATGTGTCCTATTTTTGATTCTCTCATTGTACTTGAACGCAGCATTCACAGCATCGGCAAATGTTACTGTTTTAAATAGAAATAAAACACAAAATAACAGTTAAAATAGATCCAAGTATCAACAAAATGAAAGTAATTTAAAACCAAATATATTTTTGTACTATGCTGTTATATCATTAATATTATTTTACTATGTTATTATATCATTATTATAAATAGAGCTGCACTTGCTTTTGGTGTAGGTGGAAATACTGTTGACTTTTTTAAGTGTTGCTTTCTAGTTTAGACATCTGTCTACACATCTGTGTCCAAATTGATGAAAAAAACAGATACAGAATCAAAATAAAAACTGTAAACTATGACTTCCTCAATGACACGTCCCATTTCTTACTGAGGAGTCCAGTCTTTAGCTGTTGTACATTTGCAAATCTGAAGGTTACATTAAATCATTTCAACACTGTGTGGATGTAGTGGGTGGGAACCTAGGAGGTTGAGGGTGATGTGGGACTGGCCTGTGGGGGCCTGCTGGGTCCTGGCCTGTGTCCACCCTGTGTTCTGTGCTGTGTCTCGGGTCAGCATCTTCCCTGCACTGCGGCAGTTTTTGTCCGAGTCTGTCAGTGGCTTCTGGGCTTCGTTGAGGTGACCAACCCCAATTCCAAAACTTAACCACAGATACCCTCTTCATCCAATTCTGTGCACATACAGACAAACCGGCATACAGAAACACATGCAACACACACACCTCACACACATAAATATATCAATATATATATATATACGGAAGCAGGCAAAGTCATACAATTAAATGCACACACAAGGAGCATGCAAAAGCTAAGAAATTGTGGATTACATTTGCTAGAGCTATGGCTTTTGATGCAGAAGACACGTTTTCCAATAATTTAATAAAGTCATCTGTGAGACATGGGGAATATCCCCCTCTTTTCCCTTACAGCAAATCTGCCTCTGCCACTGCATGGCAACCTGTTCCACCACGCTGTTTCTCTGAGCTCCCAGGACAGGACAGCCTCATGCATGTGAGTGGTCTCCTCCAGCTTGAGAATGTCCCTATCCAAAGGACAAATAGACTACAAGGTACTGTGCTAAACTGACTACTTATTCTGCATTTTACATCAGAGCAAACACAGATTACATGTGTGGTTCTGCAAGGCTGCATTCTCAAGCCACTTTTATATAGCGTTTAATCACAGCACTGGCTCACTGTTTAGGAAAGGATAGTTTTTTTAGTTTTTTTATTGCTTTATAAAGTACTGAATTGTCCTGCATTTAAATCCATTTCAAAAAAACATTGTGACATTTTTTAACATTAATTAAAAAAATTATCAGTACAAAATATTAACTATGTGCAAAGTGGCCATACAGATTGACATCCCTCCACAGTTTATATTATGCAGTTACCCATCTGTGTATAATTATGTGTCAAAAGCAATGCATAACAGTATCAGAAAAAATTTACTGTGGTTAAGAAAAAGTGTCCCTATTATTCAGAAAGTTTTGGTCACAATGTAGTTACAAATTTTGACAAAAATCCATCAGAACATGTAAATAAAACCAGGCAGCTTTAATGCTGTTTCAAACAAAATCTTGGATTGAAAAATCCAAAAATGTTCAACCTTTTTGAAATTGTTCTAACTAGTGACAGTTTCACAGCAAAGTCTAAATCAACAGGACATGTTAGAATCAGATTACTATTAGAAATATCACCCATTGCTGTTGGTATACAAGTCATCCTATATATTATTAAATAAATGTCACTATGTCAGACACACTTATGAATCCTTCTCTTGAAGCCCTCAGATGCTTGTCAGGTATTCTGGTTGTCCGCATGAAACAGATTGTGTTTAAACACACTCTTTCGTCCTGCTTAAACCCCAACATTTAACGGCACAGCTGTTGGTAGACCTCCAGGTCCCAGTTTCCAAACAAGGCTGACCTAGCTGCTCAGCTTAGCCATTTCTCCCATGTCTCATCTTATAAGCACATGGATAAGAAGGAGCCATTCCCTGCAGCGATGGTTTCGGGAGGAGAGGGAGGGTGAAATCTCGCAACGACATGGGATCTGTCCTGATTTTGCTTTGCCCTATTTGCTCTATCTTCCACCACTGTCAGTTATTGAGGATAGAAAGAGATGACCACAATAAAAAACTATCCAGGAAAAACATTTTTGTTTACTTTGATTTGATTTGAAGATTATGTACACTCAGCCAATATGCTCTGCTTTAATGTCTTTTAACTCAACTTTGATGCATAATTTAACAATGTTAAACCCAAAGGCATAAAAACAGCCCATTTGGATTATTTTGTCAACACAATCCTGGGTCAGATATGGATCTATCAAGGCCTGGGTTGATTTCCCATCCATCCACGCATCCACGCATGCACGCATCCATCCATCCATCCATCCATCCATCCATCCATCCATCCATCATCCATCATCCATCATCCATCCATCCATCCATCCATCCATCCATCCATCCATCCATCATCCATCATCCATCCATCCATCCATCCATCCATCCATCCATCCATCCATCCATCCATTGTGCAGGAGGAAATCATAGACATACTTCTCTCCAGACACTCACCCACACAGTTAATGGTAAAGTGAGACTTCTTGTATGTACAGCTTTTTGTTTTAATGTTATTTTATCTGCTGAGGCTGCTGTGGTACCTGGAAGTCACTTATATATACGAATATGAATACAGTATACAGTATATCCTCTTACCAGATGTAGTTTGCACTATTCAGATATACATAATTTTAAAACAGCTTTATGTTATGAAAAAGTGAGATTTGGAAATGTATATTTCCTCTACTTTAATTAAATATTTTCTAAAGTTGTAATCCTCGTCTGTTTGATTACATTATTAAAATAATGATCAAACCAATTTTTTTTACTGTTACTTGAGCAACTTCTTGAATCAGTCTTTACTTTATACGTTTACTTGAGCATAATTATTTTGAAATAGCGCTCCTCTTACTTAAGAATAGTGTTTGGCTACTCTAGCCACCTCTGAGAATGGGAGAATGACAGACAGGAGGAACTGCATTAGTGCATAAAAGGCACCAATCCCTCTATCCATCTCCTAAACAAGACACCAAGAAAATTTAACTTCTCTGTCAGAGGCAGACATTGACCATAACCCAGAAGAAGCATTTCACTTCATATCAGGTGAAAACCATGGGCTCAGACTTAGAGGAGCTGACTCTTATACCAGCCACTTCACGTTGTCCTGTGAACTGATCCAGCACACCCTGAAGGTCATGGCCTCAAAGTGACAGAACATATGATCTGCAGAAAGCAAAGATGGGACCTTGAATGTGGACACAAAAATGCGGACACAGCACTTGCTTTGGTGAAACAAGGACCAAATAGGCCTTGAAAGTTGCACCATCATAACGCCAGACAGAATTGCTCTGGGGGGACAGGTAAAACCCTTCACCAGATCCAACATACACATGTAGACTGGATTATCTAACTGCCATGACCCCCTCAGCAACTCAATGAGGGTAAAGATCTGGTTCACTGTTCCACAGCCAAGATGAAAGCCACATTGCTCCTTCTGAATTAGAGGTTTGACAATTGGCTGGAGTTTCCATTCCAACATCCCAGGGTAAAATTTCCTCGGTAGGCTGAGAAGTCTTTTCTTTCAATATTTGATCACACCCTTCAGTCCCTTGTTTTTAATTATTGGGACCGTCATCCCAGCCTACCTATCTGCAGGCATTACCTCACTCCTCCCTGGAACAATAAGAAGCATAGAGGAAGCCTGACATTGTACAGGGCCTTCAACGTCTCAGGCAATCTCATCCATCCCTGGCACCCTGTCACCAGCAGCCTCTGCCTGTCATGATTCCTTGGACTTTGAGACTGAAATCACTGAACTGTTTTCAGAACTTTCCTGAGGCCAACCTAAGTCTTTCTTTATGAGCACCTCTCAAAATTCATCCATGCCGCAGTTTTGCTTTTGCAACCACAGAAGCACTGCAGCAATCCTTCTGGCCAAGGAGTCTCAGAAGTCCCCTAAAGGCCTCCTTCTTCCACTTGGCAGCCTCCATCACTATTGATGTCCACCCATGGCTCCTGTGGTTGTCTCATAATGTCTAATAAGATTTTTTGACATTTGAGCATAGGTAACAAAATTCATACTCACTGTATTAAATAATGCTTGTCCATAGCAAGGTTGTGGTCACTTCTCGATCGAACATAGCTAGTGCTAGCTAGCGCAAGTGTTGCACCATTAGAAGGTACTGCCAGAAGACACGTCCCATTTTTTAAAAAGTTTTATTAACAGTTCAAAACCGAAGTGTACTTGTTCTTTCCTTCCTTTTGTCTGATGTTAGCCTTCTTCTTCATTTTCATTTTCTTTGTCTGTAGCCAGTAAGCACTGGATATAAAAACTTTTACTTATTTTAACACAAAAATGAACCACATTTCATAAAAGAATGTAATTTAAATTACAAAGTACATAATAAAATAACAGAATGTGTCAAAAGTATTTCAGTGCTACACATGCTATTTAGTTCTTTAATGTGAATTAAAATCATTAACAAAACACTCTGACATTAATAATTATTATACAGCATCATTAAAAAAAGAGAAATTCATGTTTACTTTAAAACATATATTTTCCTACATATTTTAGCTGACTGGCTTTGAACTATAGTTGCTCCTTTGGACACACCTTGACCAAAACGTGACCCCCATTCTGAGTCGCCCAGTCAAAATACAGTATCTCGCAGCAATATAAAAGGATTTTGAGGAAAATCAAACTAAAAGTTCACACATCCTTATTTGTGAACGAGCCCTACTGATTATGTGAACTAGTAGCTACACGCAGTGCACACTACAAACGTAAAGGCTCACTGGTTTGCTTATTAAATGACTAAAAATAGGAGTTTGGGGTCAGAGTGAGACTGGAGGTTGCTGTCTACTGTGCTGCGCTGAACTGCCCTATGTTGGGAGAAGAGAGCAGATAACACAACAGTTTCTGTAAGTGGCACATGGTGCTGCTGCTGCTGTCAAAGTGGGTCACGCTGAAAGTTTTCAATCACAAAACAACGGCCAGGGAAGAAAATATAACACAGCTTATTGACTCAAGAGGCCTGATGTATTCTTCAACTTTAAATATTTTGAATATTATAGCATTTCAGAGAATTGTAATGTAAAAATCTTTAAACTATGAAACATACATAAATCACAATCAGCATTTTCATTGTTCTTTTTAGTAGATGAAAGTTTTAAAACAACTTCTGAGTGATGACCTCTAAAACAGGAAGTCACTACCAAATATGGGAAAGTACAGATATAGCATCTGTAACCGTACTATAGAAGCCTGTCATTCCCTTTGGCTGTAAATAGAGAACAAATTTCCTTGATAAAGGAAAACGTTTTTAACGGGAATATGTCAAATGAATGTGTGGCCAGGATACATGCCAGTTCGTGGCATGCCTATGACAGATCGCTTCAGCAGGGAGTCAGCAGTCAGACCACGGAGATGATATTTTTGGTAAAGTTTACTATGTAAGCAAATGCTTTCTTTTACAATGTTTTTTATTTATTAAATATCTCAGTAGGTTGTGTTAAATCATTGACTATTCTGTTCTAACAATCTTCCTACATTTTTAAAAGGTGTTTAGGGAAAACAGCTGTATTTTTTCATGTCTCAGCTAAACAACCCAAACGATGGAGAAAACATTTGACCGCTGATGCTGTTTAAATCCCTTTCCAATCACCACATGCGTGGCATTAGCTTGAAATGACAATTTAGAGCCAAATTACATGTTGTTGTGGGAAAACAAGTGCAAGAGGACATGTCCTCATAATTACACATTAATTGATATCATTGTAGCGCTGTTAAACCCTCAAGGCTAAAGCAGGGCATGGATATGTTGAGAAAACTTGCAGAATCACTTCACTGATATAAAGTATCTTATACTTTAGTTTGTTTAGAGAAATGGGAGTGCTGACGTAAGCTCATGCACATCAGAGTGAAAATGCTGGTCAGAACTAGGGCAGTAATTGCAATGTTTGCCTGAATGCTGGCAGAATTTCAATGCTTTGAATTGAAGTTTTTGTCATTAGAGGGCATTCTCCTCTGTGACAATTACATTCAGACTGAGATCATCACAGAGAACTTTTAAATCTTTCTCTAGGGTGACGATCTGTTAGGTCTCCATCTTGTTGCTCTCATTTCTCCTGACTTCCACCTCCTCACTTGAACAAATCACCTTATAAATGTCCATCTTTTGAACTGGAGTTTTGAGCTTGGGTCCTTGGTATCACAAATTTTGGGATGCTCTAAAAATATGGTCATTCTTTGGCAACTTTCAACTGTCTTGTGCTCACTCATTTTTTCTTTTAAGCTATTTCATTAAACATATTTATGTAATTGAGACATATAAAGGTGCATAACTATCTAAGTTGCAAGACTGAACGCAGCTGCAGAAGTTGTGAAAAGGATAATATACGCCATTTAATCCAATTTGGTGATAGACACAAATCAATGTCTTCTTCAGAATGTCAAATGTCTATGTTTCCACCTCAGATTAATTTATTGTTTAGTCTGTCAAACATAATAGATGAAACTTGACCCTAAAAACTGGAGATTGTAACCAGAGCTCTTACTATTTGCAGTTGGTGTGTTGTATTAGTTTCTCCGTAATTATTAGTTTTTTTGTATATTTGCTTTTTTATTCTTTGCCATGAGTTGTATTGCAGACATAAGTCTACAATACAAAACAAAAACCAGCAGGCATGTTTATGTGGCAAAACGGACTGTGTCAGTGACTGTGCATTGGATGTGCCAGACATTCATGCTCAGTCAAGGAGGACAATCATGAACTAACAGGAAGGTCTGGTGTTGCACTCTGCGAAGCTTTGACACAGAACATCGGCCGTCACTTGTTGCTACATAAACTCCAAACAAGCATTAAAACCTTTAAGAATATTTAGCATCTTTTGACATTCTTGTGAAATATTCAGCAATATCGCCTTTTAATAGTCACTCATTAGAAACAAAAACATCAGGGAATAATTAAAAAGAAGGGTTCTGTAATACAGTTTAAAAAATGCCGATCAGTTGAACCAAGAAAATCTGATTACAACGCGGATGCAGACTCTGAGCTTTGAAATGAGGCAAAAAACAAGAGCAAGGGGTTCACAGCCTCATGTGTGGCTGCTGGTGACCCTGTGCCAATGCTAATGACAGCTCTTTTCACACATCAGACGAGCTAACACTAGCAACGAATCAGTGACTGTGAATTTTTCATTCTACTACTTCCATCCCTACACAGACAAAAGCTGTCAATACAGTATTTTTGCTATTTTTAGTCATAAGATCAATAAATTGGTTTTATTTATTTATTTATAAATAAATAAATGTAAATATTGTGTATATTTGCAGTCGCTAACTTGACTACACATGATGTATGCTGGGTTGAAAAGTGACGTTATTTAGTTGCTGTTTTTAATGTAAGTTTAGGAGGAGACCGCTTCACTTTTGGGCCTTTATTTAAACCGGTATTTCTGTGGGATGAACTAATAACAGTTAACAGATAACATGTTTTTTATTTTAATTATCAGTTCTGAATCATATTTCAATCATACGTCTTTTAACTTGATAATCAAAGATTACTCATTTCATTTAATACTTGTAGAAAATGGAAAATCATCATACATCATTTCCTTGGTTACACTTGTTGTTTATACTTCTGCAAAAGATAAGACAGTTAATATGTGACTCCACACAGGCCTCTCCAGTCTCTCAGTCCCAGAATATGAGAATATGCTTGTTTCACGCCCTACTAATTCAACTGTGTATTTTAATAATTATTGCACGGATTACACAAAAGGATATTTTTTGTAATTTTATGGATTTAACTGTGAGCAGTTAATGAATGTTGCATGGATTACATGGAAAGATCTCCCCTTATTTTGACTCAGCGTACAACTTAAATGATTCCTAAAAACAAGATTTGGGTGCACAAGTTTGCAATTCCTGTGGATTTTCTTTAATCCTCAAATTCAACACTTCTCATTTTCTGTTAAATGTCAGTTATCAAGTTGCACCTAAAATACACAGTTTTTGTAGCCGTCAAGAAGCTTTTGGCCTATTTCGAAGTAATCTTCTTGACAGAGTTGGTTGTTTTTTTTCAACCTGACTGACTTCCTTGGCATGCTCCTGACTTTTAATCATAGTCCACAAATAGGATTGAAGTGAGAGCCTCAGAAAGATCATTTCATAGGTTTAAAATTAGCCTGCCTGCTGTAAAGCCAGTTTGGATGCATATTTGATATATAATGTCCTGTTAGAACACCCAACTGTTTTACATTTTTCAGTCATCGTTTGATTTGATGTGAAGAATTTGAAGGCAATCTTCTTTCTTTATTATTTTATTTACTTTGCACCAGTAGCACTGACAGCGAAACAGCCACACAGCATGATGCTACCACCACCATACTTGGCAACTGCAAAAATGTTGCCATTCTTGAAGGTTTTGGAGGTTGTTTTTTGGTTTGCACCATAACTGACCATTGTCAACAGCCTTCACTGTGGACATTGACACTGGTGCTCCAGCAGTTTCCAGTCTATGGTGGTTCCTAAACAGCCTAATCAATTTCCTTTCAAAATAGGGTTTCAGATAGTTGAAACTTGGACATTGTTGATCCTAAACGTACATTAAAACTGGTTATGATAAGAATTGTTAACCTCTGACCAGATCCCTACAGTAAAAGATGTGCCAAAAAAGGATCTTGTTTTTTTTCTCATGCTTTATAAAAGCCTTATTACATTACATGTTTTTGCTGCAGAGCCTAGGGGGATTGTTAACTCTGTTGATGCTGCTTTAATAACTATATTTGACACTAAAATGTGAGACACAATTAAATGTTACACATGGAAGAGGGTCTTGATTAATGTATTTAAAGGCTGCAGATTATTGGAGAAAATGCAACTGCAAATTGATAATAAATAATGCAATAGTTATTTATATTTTCAAATAATTTACCTCATTCATCTTTTACTTCCCCATCATTAGGATGTTCCCATCACTCTCATGAGGTTTAGTATGTCAGCCAGTGATATTGTAATTTCAAAACAATACACTTTCTATATCAAACGATAAACTTTGTGGTACATTTTCAGTAGCAGTTGTACAACAAACACAGTGTCGTTTCTTAAAACCCAAGACCAGTTGGGATGCCCAGATACTGTTTTCACAGAACATTCTGCAAAAACAATAGCTGTTTACTCTATAGCTTAGTAGAAAAATATGTGCTTCATTATGTAAAACTATAGAATATTTAGAAAATGTAAGAAGTTTTAAATAATTTGTAATACTTGTTGAATATTTTAGTGCAGGTCTGAGCATTGATTTTATTGCTTGTCTCATTCTAAGTTAGTTCTATGCAGCTCCATTTTTTTTTCAAATAGAGAAAAAGGTTTTGGAAGTTTCATGAAAAATTTTAGATATCAAACCTGTTCAGTTTAGATTAATCCAGGTCAGATTTGACGTATTGAAAATGAACCAGAGATGGTCAAATGCAGTCTTAATTCCTTAATTTGAGACCAGATCTGACACTATGAATCAGATGCTAACTTCAGCATCATTGCCCTGTGCTCACACTGCAGGGGTGCCTGATTGGACATGCGAGTAAGCTAGAACAAAATTATTGCAGATAATTATTATTTTCTTGCTCTCATGCCGTGCCCCAATGCCATGCCGCCCTAGGTGATGAGCCATATCACCCATATCAAGAACCAGCAGTAAACAATGTATTCTAAAAGGGAAACTCTGGACACTATGACCCAGCAGAGAACCTCTCTCTCTCCTTCAGAGAGAGAGAGAGGGAGAACAAGGTTGTGATCAGTGGCGCTTGTTTGATGTCAGAGTGTGTATAAAACGAGGCATCAGAACGGATCTGTATTCAGCCACAAGGGGCCCAAGAAGTCACAACTCCGGAAAACATCTGGTCTACATGCGGATCAATTGTGACATCCTCCCAGATGTTGAAACATCGGGACGCATCCCTCGACGTTTACTCTCCAACCCTTTCTCTCTTTCGCAGTTGGAAAGTTATTTTGTGGATAAAAAATGGAAAAGATTTATAAACATGTGATTCTACATTTTTCCAGCCGAACACGAATAAAAAAGAAAGTATGAAAACGAATTCCTATGTTTCCATCTTGCTGTGCCATTTCTCTGACTGAATGGCACACACAGGGCTCCTCAGGTGACTAACATCAGTGGATGAAATAAAAGTGGAAGTTATGGAGCTTTCTGGGCAGCTCGAACCAACTCAGCCGGTGAACATCTCTAATGACAGCTTTGTTTCACACTTACCTGCTGCAGCTGAGAGCGCAGAGAGCCTCGCCTATCAGATCTCTCTGGCTGCGATCCTCTCGGGCATCACGCTCGCCACCACTTTATCTAACGCCTTTGTCATTGCAACTATTTCCCAGTCGAAGAAGCTGCAAACTCCAGCGAACTTTCTAATTGCCTCTCTGGCTGTCACCGACCTCCTGGTGTCCATCTTGGTGATGCCAATCTGCGTCCTGTACACGGTGATCCACACCTGGACGCTCGGACAGATCGTCTGTGACATCTGGCTCTCCTCAGACATAACGTGTTGCACCGCGTCCATCTTCCATCTGTGCGTAATAGCGCTGGACAGGTACTGGGCCATCACAGACGCAGTGGAGTACTCCAAAAAGCGCACGCCGGGGCGCGCAGCGGGCATGGTGGCCACAGCCTGGGTCATCGCCATCTCCATCTCCATTCCGCCTCTCTTTTGGAGGCAGGTGAAGGCGGAGGAGCTAACCAGCTGCAGCGTTAACACGGATCACATCTTTTATACCATCTACTCCACCTTCGGGGCGTTCTACATCCCCACTCTGCTCCTCATCGTCCTGTATGGGAGAATATATGTGGAGGCTCGTAAGCGCATTCTGAAACAGTCTCCAAAGAAGGTTGGAAAGAGACTCACCTCTGCGCACCTGGTAACCAACTCCCCTGGATCCGTGGCGTCCACAACGTCGCTGCAGTGCGGGAGGCATGACACTCCGTCCAGTGACACCGGATCTTCAACCAGCGAGAACCAGGTAAAAGTAACGGTATCGGACGCGCTTCTGGAGAAAAAGCGCATTTCTGCGGCCAGAGAAAGAAAGGCGACCAAGACTCTGGGGATAATCCTCGGCGCTTATATCATCTGCTGGCTTCCGTTTTTCATTTACACGTTACTGGTGGCCACATGTGACACATGTTTGAACCCTGAGTTGTTCGACTTTTTCACCTGGCTGGGATACCTGAACTCTCTGATTAACCCCATCATTTACACGATGTCCAATGAGGACTTCAAGAAGGCTTTCCAAAAACTGGTCCGCTTCAACTGCTGCAGGTCCTCAACTGTTTCTTAAAACTGAAAGATATCTATTACAGGTTCATAAAGATTTATTTATGCTTGTTTTATGTAAAGCTACGGGATGTCCTGGTGAATTCACCTCATTGGTCAATTCTCAAGATTTTCTTAAATGCGCGCTGCCATTTCGTTCCTTGCTGTTTCCATTTCGTACCTGTAAACTAACCATGACACTAAAACCATGGTGGATCAGGTTATTTTCCGCTGTAGTTAAATGTGTCGATGAATTATTGAGAAAATAAGTCATAAAAAGCTATATTCTCAAGAAAGTCCATACACTTCTATATTGCTGTTATCTGAACGTTTTGTATTAGGCCTACATCCTATTCCCACTTATATTAGCTTTTTGCTTGTCATTTTGCCCCCTTGCCCTTTTAGACATTTGCAGTTTGGTCGTTTCGTACGCATCTCCTGGCACGAAATTGTGCCATCGACCATCTAACCATCTAACCCACCTTCACAGTCAAGTTTTATGTTCTACCTATTGTCTGCTGTAGAGGAATTTGCTTTTACAAATCCAGTAAAAATATATCTAAAAGCAGGAGGTAACTTAGACTTGTGATCAGGGGTCATAATCATAGAAGTAAGAACCCCAAACTAGGATCAGAACCAAAATAAATAGAAATAGAGATATAAAGGTGAATGGGATTAAACCTGAGATTTGGGCATTTCTATGACCATTATCTGTCTAAATTATGAAACCACTGAACTACAACAAAAACTACTAATATTTATAGGTACTACAGTAAATGGAAGTAGAAATAGATGAACTGGCAACAGACAAGTATGGTAAGAAGGCAGGGATTTGAAAATGTACTACATTATGACCTCCTGTCAAACCAAAAACAAGTCCAAGTGGTCTCCTGCTGGTAGAGAAATGCTTATATGTTTATTGGAGTTATGTAACCAAATTTCCTCTATGCATATTTACAATATAGCAAAATTACTGTATAGTTTTTTTGTCAAAGTGGGCTCACACGCCCCCACAGCAGTGAATTTCCAGCAGGATAATATCCAGCAGTAGATGGAACCATTTTGTACCCCAGCAAGACTACAAAGGTACAAAATGGCAAAGGGTCAAAATGAACTACACCCATTTCGGTATTTATGACCATGAACAGGTTAAATTATAGCACCTACAGACATTATAAGATATGTTTAAAAGGGGAAAAAAAAATCATAATTTACATCCATATTATATAATTTTTGTTCAATTGAAATTGAAAAATTACTTTGAACCAATAAATAACATGTAGGAGAAACTATTTTAATTCAACAGCCTTAAATTTGAGGAGATTTTCAAGAAGAAAAAGGACAAAGGCTCAAACTTCGTTTAATGTGTGGAAATGAAATTTCTGAGTCACTATTCTGGATCAGTATGTGGATATGTATCAGAATGGAACAGTTCATACAAGTTATCAGCACAGATCAGGAACATTTTGTGAGATTCTGTTCTAGGTGCTTTTTGGCTAATGAGCCAGATCTTTTTAAATTAGATGATCAAATAAGGCTCTGTGAAAGAGATGCATCGATCAGGCTGTTCCTGGCGAATCCCGATTTTCAGCTTTCTTTGAGGTCTGACCTGCCGATTTAAACAATTCTGGTATTTTCTTTACCTTAGGACTATGTCACAATAAAAAGAATGGCTGCAGATTATTTGATGCATAGGTAGCAGTTGTGAGTCAGTTTGTCCCTAATCCTAATGCACTTTGTTAATCAATCTCAAAAAAGTTTATCATACTACATACTGTTGGTTGATACTGAATGAAGCATTTAATCAACAGGAACAAAAATAGTCAGATTTTGTATTATTTGACAAACCAATCACAGGAAAAACGGTTTGATTTTGATCTTCTGCAGATTGATTGATGTGTCTCATGACATAAATGTCCATGTTGAAGTAATGCAAAGGTATGCATTTGTTGTGATCATGATCACAGACTGCTTTCTGTTCGCTTTTATGATGTTCTGGTTTGAAAGTAAGAAGCAGAAAGTCTGCAGGCTGCACCCTGCAGCAGGAAACAATCACATAAAATCAATGTCAAACAAAAAATCACAGCCTCTGATATTTACCAAGCTGGATGCCATGATTGCTTCAGTTTTGCTGAACAAACATCACCCTGTTTTACTGAGCATGTGTGGGTCTGCCTGCTTCATTAAATCTACATCTACAGTAATGTCAGCTGGGTAAAGAATCTTACAGCTGCAGAGTCTGACCCGAAGAGCAATGCAACGGAGAAGATTGTTTATCTTTATTAAAAAGAATAAATATTGTGATGTAAATTTGTGAAATAAAGGCTTTTAATGTATGTCTGTAAATCATGTTCTATAAGCAAGATTCCTTTATGCCCCCAAAGATGATATTTTTTTGGGCCCTCAGGGGGAAAAAAAATAAAAGGGAAAAAAAAAAATTTCAAACCCGAAAGATTTCACAAAGAGAAGACAGGGATGCAAAATTAGAAAAATTTATTAGTGAATGTTTTTTTCTTTGGTGGTCGGACCCCGTGCAAGACGTGAATGCTTAGAATGACATGCGCTTGAATGAACATCTTAGGGTTAGATTTAAAGATGTCTTCCCCCCGGGGGAACCGGATCCTGGGGTGGGGTGAAGGGGCCTGAGGAGATTTGGAAAGAGTTTTAAAAACAAAAGGGGGAGGTGGGGGGGGGGAGGGTCAAAAATGTTCAGCTGCAGAACGGAGGGGTCCATGGGTGAAGATCTTTTGAAGCGGAAAAGCCTTGAAGGATGATTAGCCGGAGAGAAATGCAGAACTTGACGCTGGATTGGGGGGCCAGAGCCGCATGGAGGAGTAATTAGACAAAGCTAGAGGTGATGGTGAGTTTTCCATGTTGAATTTTCGTTTAAACTTCATTAAGCAACATCTTGTGGCTCAAATGCTTTGAAAAATAAGTTGAGGAATGAAAAAATGTTGAGATTTTATTTTTATAAGGTTTAGATTCTCCAGCATCATCTGGTCCCTCTTATTTCTCTGCTTGTTTTCCTCTTGGAGGAGTACACGTCTATTTGATCAGCAGCTGTCAGATATCAGTGAGATATGATGGTGGGAAAAGCTCTTCTGCCCTCATAATGTCAGCGTACGCATATACACACCCCTCCCATGGGCTTCTGTTTGAGCATTTTAATATGCATGAAAGATGAGTATATTTGAACAAAGCCTTTTCTGAGATTTCTCATACCAGTGGCAGCTATGCTACAGGCTAAAGAAGGGGCAGCATAGGCAGAAATTTAAAGATAGTTGATGTATTTGACATTTTTTTCCAGTATCTGTTTCTGTTTCATATTCTAATTTAAAATTTATTTTATGCTTTTCCCCCTTATTGATAAAATAAGTTTTCATTAAAAGGAGGAATCAAGAATACATCAAAGCAAATAAAAAAGAAAGATACAAAAGATCAACATGAAAAAGGGAATGATTAGAGATTAGTAAGCAAACTCGGTAAAGTAAATAAAGGTAGAGTTAGTCCTAAAAAGAAAGTACACTATCATTCAATTCTGGGACGTTGATGTTTAAAATATTCTGATGATCACCAAGTTCAAAAATTATATCAATCCCAACCTTAAGTGTCAAAATAAACAAAAATGAAATAAAAGAGGAACATTTTGAGAGGATTTATGTGTACACCCCATAAATGCCTGATACACGGATGTGAAAAAGTAGTTGCTCCCCTACACATTTCTTTTGTTTTTGCTTCTTTGTCAAACTTAAATGTTTCAGATCGTCAAACAAATTTCAACATTAGACAAAGATAACCTTAGTAAATATAAAATCTAATTTTAAAATGTTTAAAAAAATTATTATATAAACCAACCTGGCCTTTTCTGATAAAATATTTGCCCCTTAAACATAATAACTGGTTGTGCCACCCATAGCAGCTTCATCTGCCATCAAATGGATCTTTTACGTCACGGTGGAGGAATTTTGGCCCAGTCTTTGCTGATTTTTTTACAAAACTAGTTACATTGGAGGGTTTTCAAGCAGGAATGTTGTTTTTCAGTCTTTCAGAGGTGGACTTGCTGGTATTCTTTGGAAAAATGTCCTGGGCATAACCCAAATGTACTTAAAGTTAAGTCTGCAAATTGATGGCCGGGCATTCTGGAGAATCTCAGATCATCACCAAAGTAGCCCCAGATTATTGCACCACCATCATCACTTTTGACTATCAGTAGGTTTTTAAAATGCTGTGCTACTTTTAAACCAGATTTAAGTAAAATGGTAATGGGCTGAACTTTCCTAGTTATACTGGCATCTCAATGAGCTTAACAACCAAAGCCACATTCACAAAGTCACACATCAGGACAGAACCTGGGTTCAAGTGCATTGCCCAGGCGCACATAAACATATGGTTAAGAAGCAAACTGGAATCAAACCCACAACTTTCCAAGTGCAAGACGGCTCCTCATCCCATTAAACCACAGTTGTCTCATTTGCCTCATCCATCCACAAAATATTTTTGAAAAAGTGTCTTATAAGGACGTTTTTTGATAAATGTGAGGCTTGTTCTTTTGGGTCAGCAGTGGTTCTGGCCTTGCCTTGTAATTTTGGTAGGTTAGCCACTCCTAGGAAGGTTCACCACTGTTCCATGTTTTCTCCATTTGTGGATAATGTCCCAAAGCCTTAGAAATTGTGTTGTTAACCCATGATCAGAACACCAAATGTGGCAATAAAGAAAAAAAAAAGAACACTGCTACACATCACTGTTACATAAAGGGCAAAATGATTTTCTTTCTATTTACCATGACTGTAGATAGTCTTTGTCATCTGGTTCATATTTTTCCCCTTAAATGATACAATAAATCTGGTAAACAGCGCGTCGTGTTTCTGTTTTTGACACTGTTTTTTTTATATTGCATGTAGTTAATGTGTCTTTTTATTTGTGGTTGAAACTGGTGTTTTTTTCCTTGTATAAATAAATAAAGTTTTCCAATTTCTCTTCTATGTATTTGTTAGATTTAAAAGCGATATGTACAAAGTGTCAGGAATGCCATTTTTTTCTTTTCTTTTTTTTTACAAACATTGCTTTGTCTGTTTTACTGAACATTTGGTCAGTTGCTGATGTCGAAGTTTGTTAACTGACAGAATTTAGTTAAAATTGAGATTGGCAATAAACAGGCTTATATTTGAGTTTATTTGTATAGTGTCATTTTGCCATAATGCTACTAGCTGATTTTTTATCATGCTTTGTCAATTATTCAGAACCTGCTGTTTTCATCATATGTGCAAAAAGTCAATTATAACCAAATGTAAGGCATGTTTATTTGTAGAGCACGATTTATACACAAAATGTGTTTTACAGGAAAATGAAGCAACAGATGTTAATAAAACTGTTTCTGCACATCTCAGGTTTTCAGGAAGTTGGTTCCAGCACTGAGGAGCATATAAATGGTGCCCCCTCATTTGGTTCTGGTCAGAGGAACACTGAGAGAGCAGCTGTCTGGGGCCCTGAGGGGTCTGCGTGCTCCATACCTGACCAGGAACTCTGAAATATAATTTAGACCAAGATATATTCCGTAGTGACAATTTGTCAATACATCTATGTCAAATAATCTGACTATGCTTTTTTCAGTGTACTGAAGTGTTATAGCCTTTATGTTGGCATTTAAAGTACAAATTAAATCAAGACTTTATCTTTAAAACCACTTACCCAAAAAATACCTGTAATATTGGTGAGTATTATTACAAACGATTTTCACAACAGTTTTTTAAATATAAAACAATAAATTATATTAAATTATTTGCTGAATGACCCTTTACAAAAAAGGTATTTTTACTCCATTAAAACTGTCACACAGCCATCTTGGACATATGAATAAAATTAGCATTTGCCACCTACAGGGGTTGGACAATGAAACTGAAACACCTGGTTTTAGACCACAATAATTTATTAGTATGGTGTAGGGCCTCCTTTTCCGGCCAGTACAGCGTCAATTCGTCTTGGGAATGACATATACAAGTCCTGCACAGTGGTCAGAGGGATTTTAACCCATTCTTCTTGCAGGATAGTGGCCAGGTCACTACGTGATACTGGTGGAGGAAAACGTTTCCTGACTCGCTCCTCCAAAACACCCCCCAAAGGGGGCTCAATAATATTTAGATCTGGTGACTGTGCAGGCCATGGGAGGGTTTCAACTTCACTTTCATGTTCATCAAACTAATCTTTACCAGCCCTTGCTGTGTGTATTGGTCCAATGTCATCCTGATACAGGGCACCGGCCTTCAGGATACAATGTTTGAACCATTGGAGCACATGGTCCTCAAGAAGGGTTTTCGGTAGCCCCTTGGCAGTGACGCGCCCATCTAGCACAAGTATTGGGCCAAGGGAATGCCATGATTGGCAGCCCAAACCATCACTGATCCCACCCCCTGCTTCACTCGGGGGTGCAACAGTCTGGGTGGTGCGCTTTTTTGGGGCTTCTCCACACCGTAAAACCCCCCGGGTTGGGGGAAAACAGTAAAGGTGGACTCATCAGAGAACAATACATGTTTCACATTGTCCACACCCAAGATTTGCCCTCCTTGCACCATTGAAACCGACATTTGGCATTGGGTATGAGTGACCAAAGTTTGGCTATAGCAGCCCGGGGCCGTGTATATTGACCCTGTGGAGCTCCACGGACAGTTTTCTGGTTTTGAAACAGGAGAGTTGAGGTGCACATTTAATTCTGCTGTATTTTTTGGGAGCCGTGGTTTTTATGTTTTTTTTTGGTACAATCCGGGTTAGCACCCGAACATCCCTTTCAGACAGCTTCCTCTTGCGTCCACAGTTAATCCTTTTGGATTTTGGTTCGTCCCCTTCTTGGTGGTATGCTGACAATACCCTGGGAATACCGTGGCTCTTGATACATCACAAAGACTTTCTGTCTTGGTCACAGATGCGCCAGCAAGACGTGCACCAACAATTTGTCCTCTTTTGAACTCTGGTATGTGACCCATAATGTTTTTTTGTGCATTTCAATATTTTGAGCAAAACTGTGCCTTTACCCTGCTAATTGAACCTTTCACCCTGCTCTTACTGGGGCAATTTGCAATCAATGAAGACTGGCTACCAGGCTGGTCCAATTTAGCCATGAAACCTCCCACACTAAAATGACAGGTGTTTCAGTTTCATTGTCCAACCCCTGTATAGTACCTAGATCCTCCATAAGACAATGTGTAGCAAAAAAGATA